>JAWQRN010000076.1:0-41120 GCA_033557685.1 Sperchopsis tessellata
TATATATATATTAGTTATACTATTTTCACGTATGACTTGGCCGGTTAGCTCGATATTTGATTTATCAAATATTAAAATAACACATTCGTGTACGACTAAGGAAGCTACAGATTCTTAAAGGTACACATTATTTACTAATTACTTATAGTTGTATACTGCATGCAGCAGGAAATGTTCACAGAACTTGATATTACTGAGGTAAATGTAATATTTGGCCAATAAATTACAAAAAACATGCTTTCTTGAACGGTAAAAACATGGCCATTAGTTGCAGCTCCATTTGAGATATTTAATACAATTTATTATACTTTATGCTTAAAATAAATAAAAAATACCTTTTTCAATGTCAGAAGGGCCAAAATATGAGATGTGTTCATTGCGGTGGGCATTTTCAGGATTACGGATGAAAATATCAACGACTGTCCCTAGAAACCAGCGTGAGGAAATTTGAGAGAATAATTTATCACTTCTCGTCCATCACCATTTCATACTTTGAATAGAGACACATAAAAAGAATAAAAAATGCCGCTAATGTATATTTTGCAAAGTTGAATATATATTTCAAGCTAGTGTTTATAAAAATGAGTGATCAGTTTTTGAATCTCGTTACTCAAGAAATGTTTGCCAATGTAGTAGAGACGACAAATAATCCGTCTTATTTGACTAGGACAAACCATTCTGTGAACGCAATTTTATTAATAGTACATGGAACGTGAAATTGTTATAATTAAATAATTTCTGGGGTAATAAGAATTAAAATAGACACAAAAATTGCGAAAGAATAAGCCTTCGGAGATATGTTAGCTGTTTCCGTGTGGGAAACGTTCGCAAGTACCGATATTTCGTCCATTATTACAATGAACATTTTCAAGGCGAGCAATGTTATTTTATTGAACATCACTCACATTAAAAACGTCCTTTGTAATAGTGGGCACCTACACAATTTTCAGCCGGAAACAACATTCTTAGAAATAATAACCGGGGAAGTCTATTACATTTAATATGTCAGAGCAGATTTTAGCAAAACGAATATTGTTTTAAATGGCACCTACACAATTATAACAAAGGCAAATTTTAAAATACAATGTGATACAAAGGATAGCACTGTATGACGTGTAGTAGATTCGCAGACCAAATAGAGAGTGGTCTAATTTTAACACATTGAATATTTAAACAGCGGCATGCACGTTGTTCCTGTATATCTTTTTCTACACCCAGAAATTTGAATAAGTGGTTTTTAGATCACCACCCTTTGGATATACGGATAATGTGCTGTGGAAATATTTATAGAACATGGTAAGTTTATTACATATATCAATTTATAACAAAATTTACCTACTTTACAATTTAAACGAAGTATTTTATTTATACGAACAATACAGATAAATTTTACTACTATTAAGATATTTAACCAGTAAATATACGAGGTCTGGTATTTTTGTAAACAACTGGCGTTGAATCTTTTTATTAACTACACTTGTCTGCGTCATTTTTGAGGTCAAAACTTTTATAGCTGTTCTTTTATATTTAGTGCATGCTGATATCCAATATATAACCCATTTTTTTCAATCAGGTCAGCCTTTTTTAATACCTTGAGTTTTAAAAAGTAAGTATTACGGAAATAAATCAGATAACGGTTATGAAAGTATGATGTCTACTGTCCCAAAGCAGACTTACATTCACATCAGATGTACACTAAATATATTATAATGTACATAAATACAGTTAATATGGAAGAAACGGCTTTTTCAGAAATTTTGGTAACAAGATCGCTTCTGTTCCAGTGGGTCATCCGGTACAGATAACTGAAATTTATAGTAAAATGTTCCATTTGCTAACTGCTATGAACTATAAACATCACAACTGAAATATGTGCGAAGACCTAAAGGTATGTTGGTTCGGCATTGTTTAAATTGTACTTGCTCATTGTATTAATTTTATAACTATGTTATAAATTACATATATAGCTAGTTAACACTATAAGTAATTGCAGGTTTTGTCTTTAATGCTGGGTATACAAGGCTGCTACACTAAATATCCCTATTATTTATGCCTGTGGAATAGTCAAGAAGACAAGGAGCGCTATGCCAAACGTGTCTGGGAAGCAATACCTGGCATGAAACTAGGTTCGCACTATGTTCTCTCACAAGCTCTCGTGGATCGTCAGAAAATTATACATCCGTCGCTCCACAACAAACTTGCTCTTACGAAAAATTTTCTCAAGACATTCAACAAGGAAAGTAGAGTTTTTGCTGTCCTAAATCAGAAAGTTTCACGAGTCAGAGAAGCCAAAGTAAAGGCTGGTAGTTTTGAAGGCCTCAGATCAGGGAACTTAAGAAAGATGCTAAATTTGATGAGAGTATAGAAGAAGATGGGAAAAATACCTAGCACGGATTGTAATCAATAATCAAGAACTTTGTGGGCAAACATAGAAGGTCGGAGTATGAATTTGTTGTTGAGGAACTCTTGCGAAGATTTCAGATTCTTGGTGCACGTATGTCCATAAAGATGCACTTTCTCAGCACGCATTCAGAGTACTTTCCTGAAAACTTGAGGATTACAGCGAGGAGCAAGGTGAGCACTTTCATCAAGACATTATAATGATGGATGAGAGGTTCCAGGGTCGCTGGGATGTGACCATGCTTGCAGACTATTACTGCATGCCTCAAGAGACATGTTCCATATGCAAGAACATACGAAAATCCTCTAAATGGTCTTTTCTTCTACAATAATAGTGATTCTGTATCATTTCATATATATATATATATATATATATATATATATATATATATATATATACTTTACACTTAATTCAAGTCTAAGTCTGCTTTGTGACCATACACATCATAGTTTCATAACCGTTATATGATTTACTTCCATAATACCTTCCATAATAACTTTCTAAAAATCGAGGTAGTAGAACAACCTGAACTGATTTAGAAAAATGGATTATATTTTTGCATTCAGCATGCACTACGTATAAAAAACTACTATAAAAATCTTGCCCCATAAAAAATTAAACCGCAGGCCAGTGCCATTAATATATTTTCCGGTGATTATTATTCTCTATAATGACCACCTTCTAAAAATACACTTCCTATTTGCAGGAAATACTACATATATGTACAATTGTATATAAACGAGGCTAACATGGAAAAGATTGAGGCATTGAAAGCTATGTGAGCACTCAAAATAGGATGATCTAAGCGGTGAAATGAAAAATCTTAACAGTGAAGTAAATAGTATAGTAAACAAATTGAGTGGTTAAATGAACAACCAAAATAGTAAATAAAATCTTAAGTGAAATAGAAGAAAAATTAACAAATCATACATCTGAATTAAAAAAAATGATAAAAAATTACCGATATGAACAAATGAATAGCAAAATTTTTAAAGTTAGTGTCACCGAAATAGAAGATGTGAAGCGTTCATTTAAAGAGAAATATCAGAAAATTTACCTTGAACTTCAAGATCTATACGTCATCATCTTATGTCAACGATTAAAGTCTCCAACTTTTTACAGAATAACAGATTCTGCTGATAGCGCCAGTAAATTCTCAGGAAGATTATGAGAAATTAGCAGCGGCGTTAGAAACAGATACAACACATGTTCTTAGCATAGAAGTATACTATTTTCTCGAATGGTTTATTATTCTCTCCAATCATCGCTTTCTGCGAATTCACTAGTTATTTCCAGAATAAACTAGATGTATAAGATTGTGTATAAATAGAAATATTTTTTAATATTTAAGTTTATTGTTAAAAAATATTAAAGCCAGCAATATCTGAATATGTGATTATGCTGCGAATGAATTTACAAAGAGATTGTGTATAGTTTAGTTTAAAAAGAGATTTTGTCTATGAAATTGAGATGTGACAAAGCTGTATTGAATAATATTGTATTTACTATGAAGTGTTTAGGCGAGCCAACTAAGCGTGAGATCTCGGGTTCTAGTACCAGAGAAGATCGCCTTTTTGTGATTAGGGAAAAGTTTTTGTAGTGCTCGTCTTCCAGGGGGGACGTAAAACAATGTGTCCCGTGTATTGTAGGTAAAAGGAAGACCATGTGCACGTAAAAGAACCCAATTCCAGTTGAAACACTGGATGCGGAACAATTCTCAGGTGAGGGATCCTAATCACTGGCGTCGGGGATTAGCCATAACAGCAGAAATAGGTCGACGATAAATAAACAAATAATCTAACAAACATATATTATAAACTGTTTTTGTATAGACCATTTTTTTATTAATTTAATTCTCTAGTGTTATATACTGACAGATAATATGTTTAATTTATCTACGCTATATAAGCTAATACTGATATTTTGGATAAGAATTAGGATATAGTATATATGTTATATTTATTTATAACCAAGCTTAGGACAAACTACATGGTGTATAAGACTTTACAGAAAATTACTTAAAATTAATTACTAAACTTTATATGTTACATATCTTTAGAGCTAATTTGTATATTCGTCGTTTTTCAGGTATGCACTGCCATCATAACGGTAAATGCATGAAAATCCCTATATTTGTACAAAATAGTTAATGTTGCGTATTTCGATTTAATAGCTATTTTATGTAATTTGTTCAAAAATTAGATTACTTATTCAAGTACACAATCCATTTACAAAACTAAATACAATTATAATAATTAAAATAAAAGTTTGGAAAACTCAGAAATGTATCTCGATTCATGCATCGGCACAAAACATTACAAACCTTGAATACTAGTTTCTTGTTTTCATTGGTACTACTAAAAGCACGCTGCCTGTATTTTGGTATAATTTGAGTTATATTTGATATAACAATTGCTAGTGTTACCATATTTTGAACAGTTGATTAAGCTCTGTTTCTTTTTTTTTATACCTTTGTATGTATCATGTAAAAATAATCTAATTTAAACCTGATTAGTATTTTCACTTTTCTAATGCCAACTTATAGAGACATGCACGTATAAACATTAAAACAACCTATCTATTAACCGATTAAATATGTATAAAATGAAGAGCATCAGTTCTAGCTGCATGTGCCTAGCATATAAAAATAAATTAGAATTAAATCAAAATAGGCTGCTATTATATTTCAATTTAACACTCATAAAGCATACAAATAAGTTAGTTGTTATAATATATTCAATTCATAGAAATTGTAAAAGTATTTGCAACTTAATACATACTTGAATATAATACTAACGTCCGTGGTGAGCTCACATTAGGTTATTTTACTTAAGAACTAGCTTATTAAAAAAATCAATTCCTTTAGATGACACTGACATAATAGTTTCGCACTTTCCAAGTCACATGTTCTGAAGATCATTGTTGAGCATGCTATCATGCAATATATGACTTTATAACAGTATTTTGCGTCGGTGGGAATTTAATATTGCAAGGAAAGAAATTGTTATCCCGCTATACTATTAAAGTTTAATTAACTGATATCTTCGTGAATAGGATTTTAAAAAAGGAAACAAATCAACAAATTCATAATTGTTATTTTTTCGCCGACGCAACATCCTATATCTTTTCACTTACAGGTATTTTGGTTGTACTCTATAGTTCAGTTAAATGATTTTTACCTATCATGCTCATGAATGCTTTCCTTGTGTACTGCATGGCGGACTAACACTGCTCTCGGCTTCATTCAATGACTATATTTCACCATCTATCTCTCTCTTTCACTTTCACTTTTAGTCATCGCCACTCATGTACGTGGTATGCAGAGTTGCATAGTTAGTGATATTGTACTTTTGAAATGGTTATGGTTCTTATGAGATTTGTAACAATCTTAAGTTTTCTCCTTTTTCACGACCGACACAGCAGTATTGTTGATATAGTGACCCATTTGTACTTCCCTTGGCTAATTTGAATATTATTCATACTCACATTAGTTTTATAAACTAACATCGTCCTCTTTGTTGCAATCTCAGCATTAATTTTTATTTGTGGATTATGGGAAATCTTGCATATGTCCCAGCAGCCCATGCCAACGGGGAGTGCCGGACTCTTACCGACTAAAACCCACCCCCTGCCATCTCGTTTATCATACTGGAATCGAATTTGCATATATTTACTGTGAAACTTGTCCAATGCTCATAGTGGAAAATTTCTTCTACCACGAGGTAAGTCTATTTCCAAGTTTCTTTCGACCTACTAATCCTTCTATCATCTTTTCTTCAGTGAATGTCCTTGTCATTGCTCTGGTGTACTCGCTTATGTCTTCATTCCATCTGAAGTATTCGAAAAGCGTATACTTTACGTCATATTTTTCTCTGCAGTAGGTACGTTCATTGGAGTCTACTCTTTTACGATCGAGAGGTATCTTCGTAAGCATCCATGTACCGAGAGGGCTTAAGTCAGGTAATAGTCTACCTCGCCAAACAGTCTGTTTTGTTGATCAAGTGACCCAATAGCACTTCTATATTCATAGTCATATTAGTTTTATAAACTTACATCTTATCCTGTGTTGGCATCTCAGCATAATTAATATAGAATGCAATGACTATTATTACATTATTGATGAATTTTGTATTGTTACCTAACATAACGTGCCGATCATCCATAATATAGTTTCGCATTTTTATATAACTTTATCTTACAATTCATCTCTTGCTTTTTAAATTAAAGTATAATTTTTCCAACTACGCTTAATCATGGACATATAACTTTTAACAATGGTGGAATTTTAAAAATTTATATATATATATACATATAAGAACGAGCTTATAATAAGGTTTCGACCGATATCCTTAGGCCATCATCAGATCGGCTAGTTGCTATGTCTCTGACAGAACGAAGAGGTACATAAGTGTGATAATAGTCCGCTGCATACATGTATTTATACTTTTTTATTATTCTTTGGGAGCAGCAGCCAAGATAATTGTGAAATGGACGAAAGATAAACTACTTTTGTTCTATACTAAACGTTTCGTCTTTTGTTTATAGACAAGGTCACTAGTCTGCAAAAACCAGAAAATATACATACTAGTATATTATATAAAAAAGATGTACAATTATCTAAAACGAATACTCACGAGAACGTGTAGTCCAATGAAAAATATATCAAATCATTGCTCAAGAAATTGTAAGGATATTAACACGTATAAATATCACGTAGCACGAAGCCAAAAAGCTATTATTTTCATATTGGACGAAACAGGTTGGTGTAGAATTGATACCGCCATTAGTTTCTTGTCGGAAACGGTGCTGCTATACCGAGGGTTTACATATCCAGGATGGTACGGCAGTTTTACATGTGCTGGGACAGTGTCGGACTCAATAAATTCCGATGAAAATTTATTCTTGGTGTCATGGAATATGACATCACAAAATTACTTCAATATCAATTCAAATTTTTAAATGTTAGTTTAAAATAGAATTTTACGCAATGAAAGAGAAAGGAAGAGGGATTGAATTCGTAAGAAATAAAATGGAGAGAGAGAGAGCAAACACGATAAAGATGGTAGAAAATTCATGTTAATGAGTTTGAAGGTGCAGGCTATTTGATTTATGCAACGGAAGCAAGTAAATAAAAGGTGGTACACAAGTTTTGTGTGTCCCTTTTAAAATTCATGGTATTCGGAGTAAGTTTGTTGCTATTGTATGTCTCTAGAAGGATTCTCTTAGAGTAGAAGGGCGTGACTTCAAGAGTGTCAATATTATTAATATTGATTTTGTGACGTAATGTTTTGACATGTGTAGCCAGAGCAGAGTACCTAGGTTTTACAATAGAGTCACAAAATGCTGCTTTATTCGTATTTTAAACGTTATGGCCTACATAACAGAGATCATAGTTAAGACAGTTAATACGATACATGACGTCACATTTTATTAAGTCGGGGATCTTGTCTTTCAAATATGAGCAGATGAACTTAACTTGTAATAAGGTATAATTAGATATCGTTAGGTTAGAGTTGGAGAACACCTTAGCGATTTTTTTGTGTTAGGCCATCCACGTACGTAAACTTGCGATATAGTTTTTGAATCTGTGAGGTATTCGGATGACCCAGTTGTCTGGTCGGATGGAAAAAATCAACCTATGAATCGTCAATTTGGATGCATTTACCATGAATATCACATTTAAAAAAAAACACACCTATATGGGTGTTTCCAGGTGTAAACAATGTAGAGGCTCTGAACAGTTCTAACGTTTAGTTCATTGTTACCAAAGACATTTTCAAGGAGAGTGTTATTACTTCAATGAATGAACGCATAGTTTGTGAACATTGTCATGTACCAGGTGATTATATGCGAAGATACTCATGTCCAAAAATTCAAACAGGTCATTGAGTTTTATAGCCGCCCCAAAAATATTAATAGCGACGATGGTTTTCAGCTTTCTACCACTTGGAGTAAACATCATTTTTCTGTTATCCTACGCTTGATATTAGCCATCAGATTGGACTGGTAACGTTCTAAAGAGCACTACTGTCCTTACCTATATAGCTAGAAACAGACCGGGTCCGTATCAATGTGTTGAGTTCATTCATAAAAATATCATTAATCAACAGTAGATAAAAACTGGAAAACGTCTTTTTAATCGATGGTGTGCAAAATATTTTTCAGTTCAAACGAATAATACTATAAATGTGACAACGGATGGAATTAATATGTTTTAGGTGACCTGCTTTATGGATGTGCAAAATCAACTAAGTAATACGAAATTTTAGTAAATAATTGCAATAACGACTTTGAGAATAACAAAAACTTTTATAAACTACTACCCCTTACAGTACACCTTAATGACAACTTTCAGTTTCATAATAATTTGGTAGAAAATTCTGATAATACGCTTTATGGCTAGAGTATAAATTATCCATTGAAATCAGATTACCATGTGTATTGTAAGATAATTGATTGTATAAATGATTCCACGCAGGTAAACATGGAAGCAAACCGATATAAATTCGAGAGGTATAGCATCATCCCGCAGATAAAATTTTTAATAAAATGCGTATCAACCATGACTGATAGATATTCTTACATGGCTTGCCTATCACAATTGGTCGTTAACTAAATTATCAATATTAACTCACACTGGCGGCCATTGTAGAAAAAGTAAATTGCCATCCAAGTGATTGAAAGTTGAAAACCACCATCCCCATTATTATTGTTTGGTGAATTACAAACATAAATGGCTTATCTGAAAGACTTTCGTATCTTCAAACATAATTGTAAATTGTAAGTATAAGAAGGTCAAAGTGATAACTGAAATATGCCAAAATGTGTGCATCGGTATTGGATTAATTTCGATGATGTGGAAAATAAGACTGCGAGCAATCTATTGAGAGAGAGAGTTAGATTTAAATAAATTGGATTATGTCCACGTAATGAAAAAACATAACAGGAGTGACAATATATTTCCACTACTAGTAGCGCCCAAACTATAAAATTATAAAACTCACTTCGACGTACAAAGGCTAAGACTCTCGTATCTTCAAACACAATGATATGACCATTGTGACAATGGCTGATTAAATAATATCATCAAAACAAGTACAGTATACGTGCCCCCAAATTACGCAGATGCCAGACAACAGGCAGATATTCCCCCTAATCCACAGTTGGCTTTACAAGATTCTGAAAACACCATTGAAATTTTCCTTTAAGAAATCAGAAATATTTAATGTTTTATAAGATTACCAAAACTGGAATTATTCTCGGATAATCAAAAAGACATATTAATATTTTTTCACAAAACTTGCGTACGGTGCTAATATCAACTATGATGATGCGCCCTAAGCCAAACAAATCAACCAACCAACCAACCCTGATTTAATTTTGATGAAGCCCTTGTTTAAACATGTAAAATGGCAATCATGACGATTTAATTTCTTAATGAATTAGGTACTTAAAGTTTATGTTGAAATACTTTATAAGCATTTCGTCATAACTTATGATGTCATTTTTGGGTAAATCTAAACTAAACTTTCTGCAGTTACATATTATAATGTTACTCAAGACACTAGTTCTTCGCTTAGTGGAGTTTTATAACGTAACTAAAAATTTATATGAACAGTTAATATTTCCTTACATTCTTATCAACTTTCAGCTAGTGTTACCACCCAACCATAAATAACGTAAGAGTGTGTTTCTTTTATGTATGATTATTTGTTTCCTTGTGTAATTATTTTGATTAACAAATATTCTATCACCAGCCTATGAATTATAATTTGTTTTATTAAGATTAAAATAAAATGTATCATTATAAATGTGCAATTGTAACTTTTCTAAACACTTAACATAACTGCTAAAATTAATTACTGCCTGAATTTCACTTTTCAGTAACACAGCTTACTTATGATATATAACTTGCTCTGGTTACATTCTACGTTATAGAATTGACGAACTAGCATTAAATTATATTTTTACAAATATTAAGTTACACTATTAAATTTTAAATCAACTGAAAATTTAAGTTGTGAATTAGATTTAACAACAACACATCCAATATTAAATTGTTTCAAATTTTGTTTGTGCGATTCTTGTAACTGTTTACCTTAGTATTTAATTAATTTCAGTCATTATTTACGGATATAATTGTATTTTGTATTAATATTGGAAAGATAATCAATAAACATTATGTTTAGGTTAAAATCATCCTGGTATTTGGGAAACTCTCACTTTTACTGAATCGGAGTAGGAAGTTTTGAGTTTTGTTCGTAAACTTTGACCTAGAAATTTCTATTCTCCCTTGAAGTATTTAAGTTTCATGCGAGTGGGTCCGTTGATTTTACTGAAGTCGAACACAACGGAGAACTCTTCCCTAGAGACCGCCATCTCACCGCAGTTCACATTGCCACCACAAAAAATATACCTGACCAAACTTGAAAAATAATCTTTCATAAAAAAAATCCAAGTGTGTAAAAATATACAATCCTGAAATTCTTATTGTGCAGGGCAGTTTCTACAGCTTTTAATGTTGTTTCGTTTAAAAAAATTCTAAAGGGAAAAAAGTTCGATATCAATTGAAATGGCATTAAAATCATTTAGTTTGCAAAATATAGCATAAAAGTGTGTCGTTCATTACTGATAATCTAAACCTAAGTAGTTATACTAAAGATAAAATATCTTTATGTTCATTTATTACAACTATTTCTTGCAACTAATATATTTAAATAGTAAGAATCAAAACACTGCAAGGTGCATATCCTCCAAAACCTTTGAATTACTTCACCTCAAGAAAAAGGCAATCGTATATACTTTCAGTGTGTAAGGGAATTATGTCTTTATTAGAATAAATGATTTGCGACACCATTTATTTGAGGGAAGAATGATTGAGATTGTTCTATGAAGTTTTTAAAGAAGGGAAAGATAATAGTGCCTCTCGAAATCTAATTAAATAAATCATTAAATGAGATGAGTAAACGCACGGGTGCTAGCTTTATGCGATGCCGCATCACCACGGATTCAAGTATTTATCCAGACAAGATTTATTTGAAAAATAAATTTGACAAGGGCTGGAATTTAAACTGTATTTAATATGTGTGAATACGAGAAACAAAAAATTGTCTCGCGAAATAAAGCTAAGTTTGGTTAGCCAATTCACTGCACTAGGCTAAATGACGAGAAAGTTGAGGTCATAATAAGTGCATACAAACTGTTGTATAGTGAATCTGCTATCGCAGTATCTTGAAAAAACTATGTGAATGTTTAGCCAAAGTAATAACATATTCATCACCAAGAAAGTTCTACTAATCAAACTAAGATGTTAGTACCTCTGAAAACCATTCTAAGTAAAATTCTCGTAATATACCCTATGTTATATACATTTTACTACAAATATTTGGGCATTGTGTTCCTTTAAGAAAGGAGAATATATGGGCTTTGGCGGAATAGTTTGTGAAGGAGCTTAACAGCTGCTCTTGCGAGATTAGTGAAACTGGAATTTTGGTCGGCGAGAGTACAAAGAGTCTTATTAACATGTGTTGTCCACGATATTATATTGTACGGGGTAAAAAAAATTAGTAAAGTTGGAAATTATGTACGGATTTTTCAGAATTAAATTATTATAACAGATATTGCTTATTATATTTGTGGGTGAAAATATAAAATTGAATCTTTCATTTTAATATTGCCACTTTGTATAATAAAAACTCACTTGTTCATATGTTAAAATAAACCAGAAACCACCTACAGAATGACCTAATCCTTTTATTTTATAAAATCATATTATTCTTTAATATTTTTGCCTTTCAGTTATTGTTAATAAAGTATGGTCGGAATGAGTTATCACTTATACGTTAGGAGTATTATTCACTACAGTAGGTAATGGTTTAAGAATTATGCCATTTGGAAAGACCAATTCACTTACAGTACATAGGGCAGTATAATATAATCTAGAATAATATAAAAGTTTCTCGTTCATTCAACAATATACAAAAATACCATATTCCGAGAGATAATTATTAATTACTTAAAATTAGTAGCATATCTGGGTGTCCACTGTAATCATGGTATTAATCCCGGAACTCATGTCGTTTACATATAAATGAAATAAGAGATGGCATAATTTCCGAATGAATATCTGTATAAAAATTGTTAATATGTCTATTTTTAAAATTATATGAAGAGTAGAAGCTAAATATTTTTAAGGAATTTCTATAAATTGAAATGAACAAACTAAACTGGAATGGTTATAAATAGCTGGACTGTAATATAGAATGAAATAATAAGTATCCCTCAACATTATGAATTAGAAAGGAAAATTTAAAATTTTTCGGTTTTTTTCTTATTTCTTATTTTTTTTTTCGTGTAGAGTCAATTCTGTGTAAGAAGACAGTAACGTCATCATGAACAGTCAATGTAGACAAGTACAAATTTGTAACTAAGAAGATAACAGCTTTCGGATTTTATCAAAGTGAAATTTTCAGTGATCTGAAATTTAGTAGCGATACTGGCGATCTCGCTTTGATTCTTAATGTCGTCCTGTCTTCTTATATTGTGTGTATATTAATTCTACATACAAATTATGTTAAAGCAAAATATAATTTATACACACACAGTAGTGTTTAGTGATCTCGTAAATATGTCCATCCATTAATGTCATGCAAGATAGATCGTACAGTATTGCAGAACACTTGAAATAATAAAAAAAAGCGTGTGAATGAATCCATGTAGAAAAATTTCCACATCAGTTAGAGATTGCCGCAACAGTTAGTAATATATTATTATGTATAGAAACATTTTGAAAATTAGAGGTAAAATATTAATTTGTCTCAAAACTAACAGAATAACAGGTCTAATTTCATAAAGCTGAAGTATCAATAGATTAAAATAATTGAATAAATGAACAGAATATTCCATAATATTGGAAATTAAACTTTTAGCAATAGTTACATCAGGTCAATTTTGGTTCGGTAATAAATGTTTGCTAATACTATCTAGATTTCTAAACATTAGTAGGGCTTTTGCTTGAATAAATTTGCATTTTTCAAGTTATAAATAATATATCTTACAGCGACTTATCTCAGACTGTTTTTTTGAGGAAATGATTTTACACTTTGTTTAGGTACACTTTAATACTGTATTCTTAGAGATATTTTACATGTTCCCAAATGGTGTGTTACGTATTTTAGTATAAGATGTACTGTAACAGTATTTTTGGAATCTTAATTTGATGTATATACCCGTTGGTTAAAAACTTAAGCAACTCCAACATTCAATTTTCGAAGATTTGTACGTCATTGTATATAATTTATATACCACTCAGATGATGTGAAACAATACATATATTTTATATTACTGAATCTATGGTAGAAAACAACACTGGGGCAGCAAGACTGCCAGTGAGAGAAAGACACGGTTACCAAGGCATGGATTTAAATCTGAAATGAGTGATTAATGTTAAGCCAAATCAGCAGAAATAGGCCGACGGGAAAAAAACACAAACTATGGCCGATATAAAACAGTTGGAATTTTTTATTCAAAAAGTAATTTTTAGTTCTAATATTACTGCTAAGATTATACTGATTGTCTAAGTACAAATTATTTATGGAATGGCGAATTTGCTTACAAATTATAGAAACGCTAAATGTTGTTATTTTAAAATTATTATAATTTCTTAAATTATTAATCTACATTGTTAACATAAAAACACAAAATAATAAAAAAACAATACATGTTGTCATTTTGAAGAAATTTTCGATATTTACATATTTTCTACGTATTTTCTAGTTTATATTGAAAGAATTCCACAAACGGAGAAATTTCATGTCTTTGTATGTAAGGCTATTTTTTTTAGGAAAAGTAACACTGCAAAGTTGAAGAAACTATGGGCAGAGGCTGCATATTACTTGCAACTTAAAGCGTTTGTTTATTTGTTTATTTGTTTATTTGTTTGTATTGTTTTGGTCGCTTCAAATAAGGTTTTAATATTGTATATATCACAGAGAGAAGCGTTATCACAGGTGTAGCATATAGTGTTTAATTTCTATCAAAGTCAAATGTCACATTTGTTGCAAAGCAAAATTTGATCACAAAGATTGCGTATCACGGATTAAATTTGTGTTATCAGATTGACCTGTTTAAGTTAAGCCAACAACCTGATTATTACTAATTGGTCATTTTGAAGGATTTAGTTTGCTGGGAGTAGCGATAACATTGTTCCAAGATGTGGACCACAGTTAAAGGAACATTACATAAGTCATATATCGGTGGAGGCTCTCCAGTCTATATTTTTGATAAGATGATTTCCATGGTTTAATTGTATCCTTTATCAGTCTCAATTTGTTGGGAAACACATGCGCCCACCGTTGTTACCATTTATTGATCACTTTATTTTTAATACCTCCTTTAATGTCACTAAGCGTAACAGAGAAGAAATTATACCCTACATTAGCAGCTTGCCTGGCAGCCTGATCAGTGCGCATATTTTCAAAGATGCCCATGTGACTCGGTACCTACAGAAAGATCACATCCTTATATTACTTGTGTATATGATATTCTATGCCCCGTATTTGTGTGATCAGAGGATTAATTGGCATATAGTGTGACAAGGATTTCAGATCAATCAGGCTATCAGATATTATGAGAAATTTTTTGAATTGAGAAATTAATACTAAAATTAGGGCAACTCTACGAGAAAGAAGTTCAGCACTCAATATAGATGAACAAAGGTCAAGCTTTCTCTTGATGGAAACTGGTTAGTAAACAGCAGCAAAACCGATATCATCCTCGGACTTTGAACCATCCGTAAGCACTTGCTGTGATTTGGCAAACTATGTATTATCTGAAAATACCGCTGATACTATTCTATTCGGGTTGTTGACATTTTTGGGAGGTCATGCAAATCGAAAAGAACTTTGGGTTTGTGAATCCTCCAAGGAGGTGCTTTAGAGAAAATACGGGATAGAATTTCAAATGGGAGAATGGTTCGTAACTCATTAAGGGCATACTGGACTCGGTAAGATAGTAGCAATTGCTTCTTTTGGTGAGGAAGATATTCTATTTCAGTGGTGGGGCCTAATATGCGAGGGATGAGATGGAGCAGATCTAATATATGTGACATAGGACATAAGGAGAAAGTCTCTACGGGAACTAAGAGATGGTTCACCACTCTTAACATAAAGACTCTCAACAGGACTTGTGCGAAAGGCTCCGGTGGCCAGATGAATCCCCCTGTGATGAATTGTGTCCAATCTTGCCAAATTTGTCTTGGCAGTTGAACCATAAACAATGCTACCATAGTCAAGTCTGGATCTTATCAACATTATATACATGGATAGAGGACACTTGCTGCCAGATCCCCAAAAGGAGTGACTCCACAATCTCATTAAATTTATCAATAGAATTTTAAGAGAATCAAAATATCGTCGCCAAGTTTGTCTTGAGTCAAAAGTCAAGCCCAAATATTTGACAGAGTCCATAAAGGGACCTCGTCCACCTCTGAGGGAAATTCTTGTTGGAAATGGTGATGTGCGCTTTCTTGCAAAAAGAACATCTATGGTCTTGGATGGCGAAATGATAAATCTATTTCTATCACCACCTTTTCAAATTTCTGATGCAGTTTTGGATAGATCTTTGGGACGAAGGCACATGGTCAGTAGTGCATAGAATGGTTATGTCATCCACAAATAATAAAGGTCGGATTGGTAAATGGATATAATTAATATCATCATTTATAGCCACAGCAAACAGAGTGCAGCTGAGAGTGGAACCCTGTAGTACTCTGTTCACCTGCACATGGGTATCAGATACGGTGTCTCCAAGACATACACGAAAAGTTCTGTTGGACAGGAAGTTTACTATGGAATGAAGGAGGTGTTCTCTTAAGCCCCGTCCATGCATGCGCCTAATAATGCCATATCGTCCTGTAGTATCATAAGCTTTTAGCAGGTAAAAAAAACAGCATTTTTTTCCTTTCTGTACAAAAAGGCTTTTGTTTTTGAGTATTCAGGCAGTCGACACTAGATCGCCCTGTCTAAAGCTACATTTTCTTCTAGAACTTTGCACAAGCAGCTGGATAGTGCGATCGGTCTATAACTGACCGGTGAAAATCGATCTTAACCTGACTTAAGGACGGGAATAATTACATCAACTTTTCTCTTAGTAGGGAATGTCTCACCAGACCATATGCTGTTATAAAACTGAAGGAGTCTTTGTTGGTTTGTTGGATCAAGATATTTAATCATTTTAAATGTATCCGGTTTGCTCCTGGAGCAGAGTCTCTCAATTTTCCAAGTACTGAGGCAAGTTCCTAAGTTGAATATGGCTCGTTATACTGCTCAATTTGATCTGTGTAGTTTATTAGGCATTCTTTATGTTCTATAGTAGCCTTATAAGTTTGTAAATTCGGTGTGTAATGCCTGGAATCGAAGATAGTTGCAAAGGAGGCGGCTAGAGCATTACCTAAATCACCCCGATTTGTGATGACCGATAAACCTATCTGTAGAGATGGTATATATTCCCTTTTTAACTCCACACATCCTGGGACGTAGTAGAAGAATTAAAGGATGAAACATAATTGAACTAGGATTGCTTTTTGCTCTTAGCTATAGTGTTCCTGGCATTAGGTTTTTTCTGTTTATAAAAATCCAAATTGGTTGATGTCATATTTTGCTTAAACCATCAGAAAGCTTGATTCCTCTCTTAAAGAGCCTTTCTGATTGCAGGCATCCACCATGGGGCCCTTATAATGGTAGAGGGTGTCGAAGTAGGAATAATATTTTATGCTGGCAAGAGGTTCAAGTTTGGGATGGACATTTCTCCCTGTCAGCTATACGTAAATTCCAGCCTAGGGCAATTTTGATAGTTGGAGTGATTGACTATGGGAAATGGATCACTACCCGACATGTCATGATAAACAGACCACTCAAATCCTGGTACCAAATAAGGGGATACAAGGTACAAGTCTATATTTAAAAACGTTTTTGGGCCACTAGCAAAATGATTGGCATCGTCATTAATTAACAGGCAGTTGCTGTGGTTATCAAGAGAGTTGAAAATAAAAGAACCTTGATTGTCCTCAGTTACTAAGCCCCACAACGGATTATGAGCGTTAAAGTCACCCAAGATCATATACGGGGACGGAAGTTGTTGTACAAGGTCTTCATAGTCGTGTTCATTTAGATCAGCGCCAGGTGGGAGATATATTGAAACAAGGGTCCGGTGAGTAGGAAATTGCAACGGAATTGCTACTATCTCGAAGGAAGTGGTTAGGTAGATGGGTTTAGCGTATACATTTTTTTGATCATTATAGTCCCACCTCCACAAACTCTCTCAGGGTTTGGTCTGTTTTTCACATATAGTTCATATAATTTGTGCTCTGGCTGGTGAGATGAGCGAAAATTTAGCTCTTGTAGGCATATGGCTACCGGATTTCGTTTATTGATCAACAAGTCAACAAGTTCATTGTAAGAAGTAGGATATAGTTAATTTATAACTATGACTGTCCATGTCTAAGGTGTCCATCATCTCAGCTGTCTGCATTTCTGACGCAGTTATAAGTGTTGAGGATAAGGGTTGTGGTTGGCGAGACCTCTTAGATTTGTTTGGGCCTCCCTTTGATTAATTGACTTTTATTGGTTTAGTGAAAAAGGTTTTAGCTATCTCATCTATTGATGACGTTGAGGAATTTTTTTCGCATCAGTAAGTTTTAAATTTTTCAATATCTAGTTGACCACTAGTGGGGTGGCTCAAAAGTGAGTGGCCAGGAAAACCTCTCTCTCCCGAATCTGACAAAACACCATTAAAGGAGTTTGAAGGAGAAACATTTTTACCCATTTAGGTCCCATGAGTAGCTGGAGAAATAAAAATCGCTTGCGGCTGAGCCCACCATCACCACAAGAACGTCTGCAATACTGCCGGGTGCGACCCGGTTTCCAGAAAGCATCATTAACGACCCACTAATGTCATTCCCTCGGCACTATAGCATTACACCTGAAGATTACATGTGCACATGTGGATGAGTGTGTATTGTGTGAATGTACGTGCGTGTAGGGTCACTTTAATCGCCTCTTACGATACTTAGTGACCGTTACGGTGAAACTATTATACCTCGCTCCCAACTTTAAATGAGCTGAAAAATTTTGATATAGCGTCGAAATTGATTTACAAAAGCCATTTCTGCTAGCGTAGAATACCATATAACAATGTAAATAGCGAATATGTTTCACATCTGAAAGTACTTTTTTATGGTACTGGGATCAAGCCCATTTACCTTTAATTATTAACAAAAAAATTAAGCTGCATTAGGATATAAACGAGGACACATTTCTTCACGTCAAGGAAACCATCGTGACCATTTTGACATAGACAGACGTACCATGAACCCCGGTTTAGAGGAGGACTAATAAACGGGAGGATTTGAAACAAGACAGCTACATACTATAAAATCAAATTTCCTGTATTATTTTAAATCTTAATATTTTCATTTAAAAGAAATTCCAGTACTCGTAAATATTCTTACTAGTAAGTGCAAAAAAGAATACAATATCAGCGGGTAAAAAACATCCACAGTTTTAATAATAAGTTTGTAGTACTTCGTACATAATTCGGGAAGCCAAAAAAGATATGATTCAAGTCACATCTCTCATAACCGCAACTGCAGTTGGGCGACTCCAATATTCTAATTTTAAATAGATGGTAGAGATGGTTTGAAGTATTAAAATCCAAATGCCAAGGTCTACCAGAAACTGACGGTTGTATAAGGACTTATTGAGTAGGTTTTCCACTATCAAGATTATTTATATATTTTACAACAGACATAATGTCAGACTTGGTAGGAGCTGAATTACAAAATTGACTGTCGTCATGCTTGCCTTAGCCAACTCATGTGCTTTTTCATTAGGAACAATACCGATATATGTCTTAACCCATGCAAAATCAATTATTTTTCCTTTTTTACGGTTCATCTGAAAGTAGATGTCTATAAATATAGGAGCTGTTTCAACAATGATAAGTACTTAAATCAACGGTTGAATACTCAACATCGAAAAAATCAGCATCATTTATCTCTTACAAACATGAATTATCATATTGATATTAACTTTCCTTGAAAAAGGGTTGTATAGAAAAGAATCACGTATATGCTTACAATTCGCATTTGTGGACACTTATTTTCCATTTCTTTTAATTTTTTATCCCCACAATATTGATAAAACTATATTTGCATAGGTAATGAGTTCAATAACTTGTAGGTTCGGAAGGAATTAAGGTCATGAGTTTACCTATGTGAATGTGTGTGTGTGTGGAAAAATTTTATTGTCCAGGAATACCAGTTGCTACTCAAAGTCTGTTATAAGTTTCGTGGAATTTGTGTATTTAATTAATATCAAAAATGTAGTGAGTAACGATATACAGTCGGTGACCTTAGATGATACAGAATATATATTTGACGATTTTAAATTTTTAGAATTAAATTATTTTCATCGTATAAACTGAAATAAGATAATCCAATAATAATATTTATAAAAAAACAGGCAGCAAATTAGACTTTTATTTTCGTCATCTGTTGAAAACAAATCTGTCTGCAGAGAGATGTAATCCTTGTGTATTTTAAAATTGTATTATCCATTTTCGTTTTCGGTCTTTCTCGTAAAAATGACGCTCGCTCGGATGGCTTTTTCCTAGCAACTGTTGTATGCGATTGTAATACATGAGAATTATAGCCTGGTGATCAATCATGGACGGCATATTTCTATATTATTCGCTAGTTCGAAATTCTGAAAGTTGTAAATTATATATTTGTCATTTGTTTTGTTTGTTCAAGTTCCATCAATGATATTAATCGAAATGCCCAGGTGATGAGTAGCGGTATAATTTATAACGAAATGTACGTTCGCAACACATATGTTATCCATACGTCAAACATTACCTTTTGTATTTGACAATAAACAATATCGGATCTAATAATTCTCAGTTTGGATAACACAATCAATCAAATGCTATTCGTGCTGTGGACATTGATAGGAAAAATAAAACTAAATGATTCAAATCATATTGCAGTCGTTACCTCTTGGTATACTTTGTATTTGGTTTCGATGAGTCGGAGTTATCGCCTTATCGAATTAATTTGTATAGAAATAAAGTACTCTTTATATATAGAAATAAACTTAAATACTGCTACTAGTTAATATATTGTTAAGTAAATTTGGTTTGCTCGTCATAAAAGAATATTAGTACGAACATATTTTATAATAATAAAATTGCATTCAGGTTACACATTTTTATATATAATTGAAATAAGTTACCCCTATTTTTGCAAAGTTTAGGTTTAATTAGGGTGAATATTCTTTTTTATAATAAATTAAAATTCAGAAATACAACATATATATCAAATGGATTGATACACGATCCTTACAATGACTACAACATCATTTTACTTCCCCATGCGTTGCTGAAGAAAGTATATTATATTGCGAACAATATCAACTTCCATGTTTCACTGGATTTACATAATTCTACTTTTCTAATCCTTATTTGATAATTATTTAAATGATGCCTGTATGTTTGAAGATGTGTGTATCACTGTGTCAATCTTAAACATCTATATTATTGGTAACATGAATTAATTTTTTGATATGTATCTAGAATCGAAAACTGAAATATTAGAATGTTACTACAACTCTTACTAATTTTCCTAAAACTAAGTAGATTTTGGTTCATCTAGAGATATTACCAGGGAAATGAAATACCCGGGGTGGACAAAAACTAGCAGTGTCAGCGCCTGACCCAGACTGTGTGGCGGCACAAATCAAAGCTCTCTCTTACCCCTGGTGAAGAAATACACAAGAATGCAGATAAACCAAAGAATTGGTAAACGGTGTAGAACTAAATCGAGGTGTGGCCGGATAAACAGCAGAATTCCTCTCCTGAAAAGAAAAAACCCTTAAAGGCGGATGAACCGAACGGACTACTACATTAAAGATGTGAATGTCCCCAAGAAAATCATCATGACTTCATTCAGTACTAAATTAATTACCGGAGCTTCAATCAGGAGAAGAGCTTGAATGACACCAAGAAAATTAATGCCCAGCCAACTATAAACAGAGAAAATAAAGGAAAGTTCACAAATGACTACCCAAAAAGAATTGGAACATGGAATGTCAGAAGTTTGTGCTAGCCAGGAAAATACACAATCAAACAACGGACATGCGACGAATGGACATAGTTATCTTAGGTGTTGGTGACGCATAATGGACAGATCATGGAGAATTCTCCATCAATAACTATCACATGTACTATTCGAGAGCAACGACGACTTGTCACAAATACGGAGTAGCAATCGTAATCTCACAGAAGATTAAACAGACAGTCCTAAATATTAAGAACCAATCGATGTTATAATTCAGATCCCGCACAGGTAAAATAAATATCATCCAAATATATGCCCCTCAGCAGATAAGCCCATTGAGGAAATAGAGGAATTATATAACCAACTGGATGAAATTATGAAAATAGTCAAAAACTCAGATGCCACCATTGTCCTGGGTGACTTTAACGCAAAAGTCGGGAATGAAAGAGTTGACGAGTATATCGGACCATATGGTCTTGGCAAAAGAAATGAGAAAGGTGAGAGGCTCATTGAATTTGCGCAAACTAGAAGCATGGTAATCACAAATACATTGTTCAAATTACGAAATAGAAGACTATACTTGTGGACATCAACAAGCTACACAATAGACAAAATAGTGCGTAAACAGATAGACTATATCCTAATCAACAAAAGATACAGAAAAACATACCCAAGCGCAGATGTTGGATCAGATCATAAACCGGTTGTAGCCACCTTGAAAATCAATCTAAATAATGTACAATCAAAATAATCGGAAGAACAAAATAGATACAACTATGCTAAAGGAAGAAGCAGTAAGTTAGATGGTCAAGACGAGTATCAATAATAATCTCTAACAAATTATACAGAGAAACCCTAATACAGATATAGATGCAAATGACACACACATTAATGAAGCATGGAAAAACATAAAAGAAGTAATAATCAATGGATACAAGAACGAACAAAAATGTAGTGATCGGTCTCCCAAAGAACAATGGAAAAAGAAGACAGTAAAAAGAAATAGATAGGGCCAAATACAAAGAAACCCAACAACAAATAAGATGAAAAATCAGTGATGTCAAAGAAACTTTCATAGAAAAGAAATACCAAGAGAAAGAATCACTTGAACAGCGATATGACTCATTTAATTTGTATAAAAAAATCAAAGAATTCACTGGCATAGGAAGGAACAAGTAGACTAGGTTAATAAAATATTCTAACGGAAACATTATAGTAGACATAGAGAAAAATGTCATAAGATGAGAGGAGTACATACAATAACTATTTGATGATACTAGAACGGAAACAGACATAAAATAAACCACGAATGGTCCTGTATTAAAGGTCGGGGAGGTAACACATGCTATTGGGAATTAAAAGGACAGAAGGGCAGTGGGACCGGATGATACCAGCAGATATTCTCAAACTGATAGAAGAGGACACTATTAATATCCTGGTAAATCTGCACAATACCATCTATAACACTGGAATTTTACTACAAGAATGGCTGAAATCAACGTTCTACCCAATATCGAAAAAACATAGTTATGGAGAGTGCTCAGATTTACGAACGCCATGGAGTTAGACAGGGTTGTATTCTGTCGCCAGTTTTATTTAATATGTATTCAGAGTGCATATTTAGAGAAGCTGTTGACGAAGACTCTGGGGGAATTAGTATAAACGGCTGAACAATCAATAATATCCGTTACGCAGACGATACTACGGTAATAACAACAAACGCCAAAGATTCCCAAAATATGTTACAAGACATAAATAGGGTCAGCCATTCTTACGGACTGAAAATAAATTTAAAGTAGACCAAAGTCATGACAATTAAAAAGAGCCCAGAAGACAACAATATTCCAGCCATAGTAGTAAATAACACTATAATAGAGAGAGTACCTAGGAATACGAATAAGGGGCATCGACGACTAGACCACCAAATTGAACAATCCTATTGAAATAGCGAGAACAACATTTGATAAAATGAACAAATTTTTCATACACAGAGACCTGAACTTAGCCATACGTGTCTGAATGATGCTGTGTTACATCTTCTCGACACTATTACATCGCAAGGAAGCGTGGACGCTATAGAAGACGAGCACAGACAAGCTGGAGTCCTTCGAGATGTGGATCTACCGTTGCATGCTGAAAATATCCTGGACGGACCGTGTAACCAACGAAGAAGTAATGCGAAGAATGGGCAAAGAAAAAGAACTTATCAACACCATAAAAAAACGGAAGTTTGAGTTTCTTGGCCATATCATCCGAGGAGACAGATACTCAATGCTTCAACTTATTATGCAAGGCAAAATATAGGGACAACGATCTATAGGACGACGGAGAACATCATGGTGTATGAACCTACGAGATTGGTTCGGAAAAACATCAACCGAACTCATCAGCATCAAAGATCCGAATCGCCATGATAATTGCTAACCTCCGATAGGAGACAGCACTAATAGAAGAAGAAGGGATATTCAATGAACGTGCGGACGTACTTACTATTACTGCCAATTAAGATATAAAACTGGTTTTTAAATTTAGATTACATTTCTAAGAAGAAATAATCACCCTTTTCTGTATGTAAATGCGTTTAAGTAATTACATTAGTTGTTCAGTCTTAATGAGATTAACTTATTTCAGTCAACTGCCCCTGTTTGGGGACAATTCATTAAATCATCCCTCAGGTTCGTATTCTTCATTAAAATAAATTTGCATTTACACTACAAGTTTCAGCAATATTCAGCTTATCTATAGTAATCAGACACTAGACTTGATATATTATCAATTATGCCATAACTGACTGCCAAACTTATTATTAAATTTTGATGAATGATATAATTACTGTCAATATTTTTAATTATTCTTGTTTAGTACCTATATTGAATTTTCAACTTTACAAGAGTTTATCAGAAAATATTGTGACCCCATACAGCGACAAAGAGCACAAGTGCATTAAATTGATTTTCACAATTATATTTTTTATTTTTAGTTTTTTTTGCACATTATTTGATATTTATGGTTGATCCTGCCCACATAAATAGCGAAGCACGATGATCATCCTATTGATATTTGTTTTATATTCTCTCTACAGTTGATCCATAAACCGATGAAGAGGATATAGACAATGATGCGTTGCAATGTTCTCCATTGCCAAATGTTATAACTGAATAATTTTTTGAAGACTATAAAAGACTTGGGATACAGAGCTACAGGAGTAGGGAGAGCATGATAACCAGACAAAATAAATTCCTTTGAATTCGGAATATAGATATTTCGTACTGAAACATGATAAGGCATATTTCTTATTGTTTGTAACGTGGAAGGATAACAATATTGTGAAAATGGCAACGAACTATGGTGTAGCTTACTCAATTTCAAAAGTGCATCGTTGATCCTCTGACTGAGTAGTTTTCTAAGAGATGGTCATACATGTATTGAAATGCAACTAACTATATACTAAATAGCAAGTTGATTATGCAAGCTGACAATTCAAGCTTCTTACAGATAAAGAAAGTGCATTATTTCTATGGCATTTGTGTGTTTTCCGTCGATTTTTGTTATATTTTGTTGTGTGATGCATTTAAAATACGGCAGAATTGATTTCTTAAATTTTGGTCTTTAGATTTTGATGTTACAGATGCACCACGCTCAGGAGGACCAATCAGAGTTTATAATGACAAAATAAAGGCGTTGCTCTCATCCAATCGGCGTTGAAAGATATGAGATATTCTTGGTAATCTTAAAATAATGAATTTGAGAGTTAAAAACTATTTAAAATAACTTTGATACATTAATATACTCGATATATGGGTACCACATGAGCTCAAAGATATTCATTTCACTAACCGAAATGACATCTTTTGTCTTGAAACGTAAATAAAACGAACCATTTTTGAAATGTATGATAACAGGCGATGAAAATTGGACGGCCTACAACATCGTCGAACAAAATAGGTCGTGGAGAAGGCGTGATGAATCTGCTAAAATCAGTTCAAAAACAGATATTCACTAAAGGAAGAATATTCTATCATTCCGGTGGTATTTCAAGGAATAAAACCATTAATTCGGAAGTACATTGTTCGTTCTTTATAAAACGCCTTGAATGGTAAAACCTTCAGTGCTGATGAGAAAATCAAAATGTACTTAGAATTACTTTTTTCCAATAAAGATATGAACTTTCTTGGGTGGGGAATCATGAAGTTGCCTGAAAGTTGGTAAAAGGTAGTCGAACAAAATTGACTGTAGGACAGTAATTTTTGTACCCGTAAAGGCAGTTGTATCAGGCGTTCGGCTTAAACAAATAATGACTAGATAAGTAAATAAATAATGTATTGTTAACAGATTACGTTAAACAGATAAAAAAATTGTGTGATAAATGGAAACGAGTTCAACTAAGAAAATGACGGATTCAGTGGAGAAAGCCGAATAACCAATGAGCATGAATCTAATTCTGCTAATGTTCAACAACATGCTAGAAACAAATTCGTATGGAAACGAAATAGTGGGAAATCACTACAAGAATACCCAGCCGACACCAATAGACTCACCTGACTTAGTTACGGACAGTGGACGACATTCGCCATCTTGTCCAAAGCAACATCCAGATTGCAAGCAATAGAATGAAGGAGAGATATCATGTACGAGCTTACGCCAGGATTCAAGGAAAGCGATCTAGTTTGACTGTATAATCCACAACACCGAAAATGTATTATGAATTAGCAAATAATAGTAACGACAGGATACATTGAATCAAGACACCAAGAGGCAAACAGAAGGCCATTATCTACAATCGGTTAGCCACATGTCCCAGCTTTCAAGAAGAAGAACATCGTTGGGTAGAGAAATTACAAGTCCAGGATGAAGAGAAAGAGTTCGAGTCTATCCTGAAGAGTTAGAAAGGCCATCAGCTATATTTCAATGTGGAGATAGAGCAATAAGGATATTTGTTTGGTGCCAGTCAGGAATGTCTACTGGTGCACTGTGAGACAGGAGCTCTGCATGCGATTTCAAGTACTTGGTGAACTGCATAGCCAAGTGGAATCTAGCCCGCATGTTTCGCAGTTGGGTGAGCAAGACCGATTCATTTATTATCTGGTCTCGAAGAGGAAGTATAATCGGCGGCGAACCTACCAGGACATGAAGTCCTGTTTTCGTGTACTGCAAATGACTACCAAACAACACGGTTATCAGAAATTAACCATACCAAGACAAGGCTGTGAACTGGACCAACTGAGTTGGGAAGTGATCCGGAATATGATAGAATTTATCTTCAAGGGTTCCAACATGAAGATTGTTGTGCATTACTTTCCACCGGAACAACTTCGTACTAAGATCAATGTTGACTGTTGTTTCTACAATTATTCAATCTGTGAAAGACGTAAAGCCTGCGTAAATCGACATGAACCATCGGGGAGGGGTACTAAGGAAGTATGTCCACTCTAGAATTATCAATAATTAGCTTTCGGCCGGCGTCATTCGAATATCAACAAAAAGCGTACCAAAATCCCTTGTTCTTGGGAAGGTAAATTCTCAGGTTTCTTGAGACTATATTGACCTTTCAAGCATGAGTCGGCAAGTACACCTGTTCTACACGAACAGAATTAAAGATGGGGCAATGTTACGGAATTACTGTAGGATAACTACGCCACAGAGCTGCTATCTATCAAGGAATCAATTGTTATTTAATAATAATGCCTGAGTTGTTCAAGCCACAGTACAAAAATCATTACATATATATTTTAACATAAATTAAAACAAATTAAAATATATTTGGAAGAGAGATTTCCCTCCATCCGCTTTTCGTATTACTATTACTATTAAAAAGGTAAAACAGAATTCAAAACTCGTTTTATGAGAGGATATCGTTAGTACATATCTATGTACTACAGTTATATAGGTGATTCTGTTATATAAATTTGAATGATTTTAGATTTTGTAAGAAATAATGACTGAGAATGTTTTCAATATTGTCATATAACGTATATTAGTCTCAATCAGTTCTTCTGGATCTGAATAGAACATTCACATACAGTTTTTTACAGTAAAGTAATTTAAGATTAGAAAATGCCTTATACACAAGCTTATACATGATCCGTGAATCTGCGAGTTGTATTAATTTAAACCCCCAGAATTTAGCCACAGGTTTTAAATGATATTTCAAAAAAATTTTAAAATCAAATTTCGATGGATTAAAACATATTCGTAGGTATTCGTATTATAGAGAATAAGACTATGAAGATCAAAATTGACCTGATCGCATAAAATGTTTGTGCTTTCTGGAGTACACATGAAAGTTATTTGATTTTGTAAATCTAGGCAACTGCTGGGTAATTTTTTGTTTTATTTATAAAAGGCTGTGGAGGTTCAGAACCAATAGTAAGCTTAAATTACTGCGATGTATATAATGGAAATTTCAAGATCCAGTTTCGAATAGTAGATTACCGTGTTATGGATTCCGTAATTCGTAGTATTTGCGTAGTTTAGATATATTCTGATCTGAAATTTATTTGCTTATCCATAGGCAAATCTAACGAAGATATATATTCTAGTAGTGTGTGATAAAGAAAAGTTCATGTATGTAGATACTCTAAAGTATTCTAACGTAAACATGTACAATTAGATCAAGTAGACATTTCAAGATAATGTTGTCAACTGCTTCATGCCCATAGAATTTATGTTCTTCAAAGTGTGAAATATGCCTATTAATTCATGAAAAGTATTAGGTAGCATCAGAGCAACGCAACTTCTTTGCGAAACGGAGTTCACATTGTCTACTACTTATAGAATTCTACTATCACAAGGAAGATAAGTTTAAAGTAACCCTCAGGTGAAATTTTTATTATATCGTTGCCGATTAGGTCAAAAACAACATTTTAATTATCGCCAATAAGATCCATATGAACCTAAAAGGGAATCAAAAACCTTAACAAAGCTATGTCAGTCTATGTTTGGTTCTGGCGTGCCTAAACAGTCTTGATGATTTAATGTGTAATATTAAAATCGGAGCTCTAATATTAAACTGTCAGTAACCGAACAATAAACACTGTACCGGTCGGTCAGGGACCTTGTTACACAGTTCCTTCATGGTTCCACCGAATATAGGCAAGTCAAAGACATCATAATTCCCTTTTTGGGAAAGATATTGACTACCCCAAGTGGAAAAAATATTCAGGGAAGCGATTGATAATTATTATCACCTCAACAACAATAATACTTCCAATCGCTGGACCCTACTTTCGCTGTAGTAATATAAAATAATAATATAATCGTAAACAATTTCCATTATTCATTCCGATATATAAAAACCATTGAAGTCTCAAAAACCTAATTCCATGCAGGTCAGTATAGTTTTAAGCTTGATACTATTTATTGTTTGAATGTGTTTACTAATTTGCTGTTATTTATGTTTTAGGGAGACTAATTTTCTCGACAAAGGGAACAAAAAAATACTACATAGTTTATAGACGCATTGCTTATATAATAACAAAGAACCTTGGCACCAGCACACAAATTATTGAAATATCCATCGTATAACCAGATAATGCTTAATACCTAGATAAACCCGTGCATGTTACTTTAATATTATATAAACAAATATTAATAAAGTTTAATTTTTTCTAATCGGATTTTAAAGTGTGTTATCAAAAGATTAGTCAATATCATTAAATCTATCTCAAAAATCTTTGGATTAACAAAATACTTTCTATGAATAAAATGTAGGACATAATTTTTCACAATATCTATGGTATTGAAACTTATTAGCTGAAATGTGAACAAACTTTAATTTGTTATGTGGAGAAGGTATGTAGGAATTTTTCTTTCAGGACTAGAGTGATAATTTTTTGTATTATAAAAATTTGTACGTTTACTATAAGAATCATTAAAAGTATTTCGATGCCTCTAAAGTGAAAATCAAAATTGAAAATATCTACACGCACTTTAACTTGTGTGAACTTCTGATCTTTAGTTAACTAACAATGTATACATTATACTTAATGTAATAAAGAAATTAAAGTGGGCTAATTTCTCAGGTTTATATTTATAATAAACACGAATCGGTTGATAAATACAACACAGTGAAAGGGTTCATTGGCAAAGCTCTAATTATCATTTACAATATGTCGAGATCATGTAAAGTTTTGTTATCATTTATCATCGCAGCAGATATATAACCAAGTAGATTATATCGTTCTATTTTGACATGGGGTTGACAGGTTACTGACCCAGAAAAAATGGCTGCTATGAATAAAATATGTTCGACTTCACAATATTTTGAGGATATTCGTCATATTTCCATGCAGAAAATATTTTTGTAATAGATCGACGCAAAGATAACAAGTTATTTTAATAAATGTGTTTCCATACACATCTACATTAGAATATATTATCTTGCATTTGTATCACATTAATAATTAATTATAATCGACCTATATTCGATCAAACCATTAAATACATTGTACACAAAAAATACAAATGTTTTACTTAAACATATTGAAAATAAGTTTTTAATGCTAGTTAGCTGTTAGTAAGTTATATTCTACTTATAGTGCAAACTTGATAATGGAAAGGTTTTGGAAACAAATGCTTCTCGCACAATATTGTTTTTAAAACCTATATGAAAATTGAATAAACAATTTTACTGTAAAGAATGAAAGATATAATCTCCAGACGCTGTAACATACTGAGGATTTCCTCTATTCAACCTGGTTGTTGCAATATTTCCACTAACTTATATTTATGGTTCTGGATATAACTTCTGAATTTTAAGTTGTCTAATGTAAGAGATTAATTTTTAATGGCCCATCATCAGCACCCATATAGTAAATAATAAATGTACAAAATCGCCAGATTTCATTGACTCTATGCCAACATTTCGTCCTGTGCTACGAGGGCATTATTAAGACATGTAACTCTCAGAATTTCTAGGTATCATCTGAATAGCAGATAATTTTCAGGTTTGAAGTATATTTGTTTATGTGTAATGTTTTGGTACCCATTTAGTTCTTATTTCGTGGCTGATGTTGTGGCAATGGCTGCTGGAGGAGGAGGCTTCGGTACTCTTCTTAGAAGTGGTGTCTTCCGGTGGTCCTCTTAGTACTGGTGGCTTCAGGTGTTCTTCTTGAATTTGGTGTAGCCAGGTACTCTTCTACGAGGTAGTGACATCAGGTAATTGTCTTGAAGAAGGTTGTAACTGGGTGGTCTTTTTACGAGACTTTGGTTGGGTTATCTTAGGATTATGAATGCAATAGCATTTTTTTTTTAATTTTATGTTGAGTATCGTTAGTAGTTCTTCCTTCTGGCGGTTCTCAAATAATGGGTCTCTCACGGAGATTTTCTATCCTTGCTTTAAAAAGAGTTAATCTCTTCTCTGGCTCCAGCCTACCTGATAGGTCGCAGACTTGGTAGGAAGTGAGTGAGTGAGTATTATGGTGGTCTCAGGAATTTTGCAACTGAGGGAGCTATTCGGTAAGATCTTCAATCCATGGTGATTTGTTTGATATGGTGGTGGTGAGTAGAGGCCATTTTCTCTTTCTTATGATGATGCTCAAATACTGGGTTTCTCATAACGATTTTCTATCTTATCTTTAACAAGAGCAAATATCTTCTTTGGCACCAGCGGATGATGCCTGATAGGTGGCAGAATTGGTAGGAAGAAGAGAAACGGTAAAAGTAGTGTAGAGAGCGTTTCAGAGCTGAGAATGGTGGACTGAAAGAACGGAAAGTGGTTTGCAACGATGGTAAATCTGTAGTCCTGGAGGGGGAGTATGAAAATTTTGTACGTGTGTATGTAAGTGTTTTGGGAGGGTAGCTGAGGAGTTTGTCACGTAGGATTAAAATGAGGTTGTGGTCCTACTTTAATTGTTTGCTGACCTGTGTAAGTTATTTGGTGAAGAGGAAATTTTTAGTGAATTGAAGTCAAAGTATATATGTATTTTACGGCTATCTTGACGGGGAAACGTAGGTGAGATTGGATGGATAAGGTTCCATTTAGCCAGCTTACACTCTAATAGAATAATGTAGGCGTTTACGTTATTGGAGCTTGCGAGGGAGTTTGAATGGGAGAACAAGATGACTACGTCATCTGATAAATGAAGTGTGGAAGTAGGTAGTCGTGGAGATGGGATGTTTGTTGTCTAGGTAATCTAGATAAGGGGAGTTATGATTGAGCTTTTTGGTACTGGCCTGTGGTAAAAAGCGGTAGAATAGTGGTTGTTTACTAGGACGGTATGTATGCGGTCACTGAGGTATGATCAGATAAGTATGATGTTTATTCGATATATCTGAATGAAATGAAGTTTAGTCTAACAGGCCATTGCGCTAGACTGGGTTGAATGCTCATTGTATATCTAGAGAGATGGTTGCCGAAAGTTTCTATGCATTGCAGACTACGGTGAGAAATCTGTGGATCACTGGATCGATAGTCCCAATGGATTTAAAAAGGGGAGACGAAGGTGGGGGATTCAGCAGTGCGTTGACGGCGGAGGTATTGACGGGTGAAGAAAAATTAGTCGCCATCGCATTTTTGACATTTTTAGGTATGGATATTGCGACATATGGGGACCGCTGTAAATACTGGATCTTTTCAGATCAAGTGCCTGCAGTGTAATGAAACCGTAGATTATTGGTAAGTAAGAAAAGATACTTTTACTGGATCATCATAATTTGGCAGTGACTTTTGAAGGAGGTTGCCACAACCTTGATGAGATTTTGGTCAGGGAGATAAATGGTTGCTGAGTGCGTGGATAGTTGGTACGTGTATTAGTACAGGGTGAATGTTCAATCACCGAGCTACCGTGTTTTATATCAACAGGCCTATTTTTTATTGAACAGGATTTTTCGGCTGGCCGAAGCTTGCATGGTGCATACTTCCAAGAAGACACAAGAAGCTTGCGGTTCCCATGATTTAGATTGTGAAACAAACAAGATTTATATTACTTTATATATTTATTTTAATAGCATTTTTTATGAAATTGTACTATAATTTCAAAGCAAAAGAAATTATCAACACTTTGAATTAGTTAATAATAAACACTTCTATTTCAGTTAACATACCACGTCTGTATATTATTTTTAAATTTATCTAAATTTGTACAATATAACTAAAAAAATTACAGGCGTACCTATTTTTTTTTATTTTTGTGTTTTAAATTTTTATGACGGCAATCGCTTCAATAGATCAAGAAGAAACATTATAATGTAACAACCGGAAAAGTAAAAAAATTATCTCGTTCCTTCGATAATCCAATCGGGTCCCTGCCATTAGATCATACATGCTCGATAGGCAATCATACTCACTAACGTAATTAATATTTAGTTGAATTAAATCCAATTAAGCACTTTTTTGGACTGTTATTCTACATAGAAAGGTTTTAGTTCTGAGGGCGCAGTAAATTTTTAGAGTGAAGAATTGGTAGGAAATAACTGTTTCCGATATATTACTATTCAATATCATTTCACTGCATAATAGTTCAAATTGCCGTGACCTATAGGCAATTATTGTATCGGTATATAGATATATGGAAGGGATAATGATGTAAGCATACGGTACTTTGTTTAAAGTAGCCTGTAAGTGCTTGATGTTTGTTTCCTACAACAGAAAATTATCTATTTTATTTGCTTCCAAATATGTAAAAAACGATCACCATTTTCATTCACTTTGTATACTCTTTACGTAGAGTCGTGATTTTCAGAGTGCTTGATGTAGCCATTTTTAAATGGACCGAGAAAATGGAGATACTTAATTGTAGGAAGACTTTTTATTTGAAATTGCCAGTATCTTTATCCTGAGTTGCTTCATACTTTCAAAAATACTTTCTATTGATTTTATTAACTATAGGCTTTAACAATATTACACGTTATTGTGTGCTCTCAGTGTAGACAGTGACAATAGACAGTTGGTCTTCTTTTTCATTAATTACTTGAATCGTTTCTTGGAGATTGGCAAATGATAGGGGCGGTGTGAAGTCTTCAACGAAAAAATGCTTTATGTGGTCTAATGATTTTGGCGCGTCCGGTGAAATTTGGTCCCACCTCATTTCTTTAATGTTATTTTGGCTGACTTAATCCATTCTCAGTTTCACTTTCAGTAATGGAAGCTGCGGCATCGCGCTTGGTCCATTTCTGTGCACGAAAACTTATTATTGTGATTTTTGGAATATAAAATTCTATTATCAAATTTAATAAGTAGTACTTTCAGAGATACGAATTTCGTTTTCTTGTCTAAAATGGAAAACGATAATACCCTTTTAACAAATAAAAATGCAAAAAATATTCCCCAACTTATAAGGAAAGTTTCATGATAGAAAATTAGAGTTCTGTTTTTTCAAATTAAATGTTATTTCTACATGTGTTACAATGAGAGAGGGTGACAACTAACAGAAAATATAGATTTAAATAGAAGATATAGATCGTGGTTTTTTTCTTAAGATATACATATGGTGTACAGGATCCTGAGAAAAGTTATATTAAATGCAGTAAATATTTGTTTCTAAATTTCCGTCGTCCAAAATACAGGTGTATTTATTCTTAAGTATATAAAAATGATTATGGATTCAGATTATATCCATTGCCTTAATAATGCTTATAGATTCTCCTCTTACAGGCATTGGCAGCAGGATAATAATTTATATTGAGTATTGTAGTGAGAATAAGTTATGCTATGGATACATCCTTTATCATATTAACTGTTGATGTCCGTAATAATACGGGAAGAAAAATTACATTATATTGAGACCATATAAGCCATACCTACTAACATTAATAAATGTAGATAGTATTAGGTCCTAGTAAAAAACAACAGTAAATACTTAAATTGACAGAATAATGCGTAACCAGAAAAACAGTTTACAATTAACTGTTCCCTTTCAGTATAAAAATAAAGTGAATCCGTGTATATTTAGAGACAGTATTGGAAAACTGAATGTCGGCAGGCGTCCGGAGCGTCGGCTTGAACGAAATCAATTTATTTCGTTTCGTTAATGAAGCAAGTACAAGTAAATCTGGGCTAATCCGTCGTCTGTTCGTACATGGGTGGAACGATGTTCGACGAGTTGTGGCAGCGCCGATCTATCAACGCTTCAGCTCAGTAGATCACCGATTCTCCGACATCTTTACCACTTGTCCTGCCACGTTACCCTCCATCCTCGTTATGCAGAAGGTTTGATGCTTTTCCCAAGATTGCCCCATCAATCTTCCCCAATGTTCCTACATTGTATACTCTTTGTTTTCTTTATGGAGACGTAAGCTACTTCACAGCCGCATTCAATTAGTTTCAGTTCCAGTACTTCTTGTGGGGTAAGTGTATTAAGGGGTTCTTGAGTTTACTCGGCTACTTGCCCCTGGTCACTATCCTTATCTTGAAATGTTTTCGCGTACATTGTGATCGCGGAGCTTATTCAAAAATATTTATACAATTATGGTAAGTTGAATACGTCAGTTTACATATATGTGTACAATTTGTAGGGTAGCAAATATTAAATGTAAGTGAAATTTATAATCTTGAAAAAGAAAGGCAACTACTAACACAATGTGTTGCATAATATTTAAGAATTCTATTTATGTAATATTTTTTGTTAAATTAACCTTTTAGCTGCGGCAATCTCTTATGAGTAACGGTATTTCTCAGCATTTATTGTAACACGCACTTACTTTATTTAACTCCATTATAAGAAGAAGATAACCTAGCATTAATATTTAAAACTTGCATGGATACAACTAAATTATAAACTTTAGGTTTTAAAAATCATGAAAACGCTAACGGAATTAGTAATTTCTAAAAATAGGTACATAATGCAGATATATACGTTTTCGGCCGATAAAAGCTTAATATATTGTTATTACATTAAAATTGGTAAAAATGCTTTGTTTTAATATTTTATATATTCTCTAAGATATTTTTTCGTCCACTTTTTGTCACTTATTGTACAGTCTGGAAGTGAAAATATTTCAAACGATCGTCACCAGTAGTCAATTTAGTCCATTCTTGAATATAGGTCTTTCCCAATTGTTTCCGTTCCCTGTTCTGTGCTACCCGGATCCATGATGGACCGAGTGCTCATTTAAAATCGTTGTACCATCGCATAAGTGGTCTTCCTCTCTTGTGTTCGTACGGCCTCCATTCTATCATTCGCCTTTCCCATCTCATCCCATCGCTTCTTGCAAATTTCCATTTGAGAGATGAGGCTTTCTCTCCTATATCGGTGAGTTTGGTTATTGCTCTCACTCTGTCGTTTTGGTATCTATTTTTTCTAGTTGTACTTGTCATTGACCTTTACATAGGTCTTTTCATTGTAATCTAGCTCTTTAATTTACGATGTTGCGCTAATTTCTTATTTAGCAGGATGCACGATAATTTCCCGAAGGCCATCCATTCACCCTCAGTGATTCTCTTTATAGGTCTTCAATTATTTCTGTTAAGTCTTCTCTATTTTGTGCAAGGATAACAATATCATCAAAGTATCTCAGATTAGTTATTCGAGCTCCATTGATGTTGATGCCATTGTCATTCCTGTCAATTTTCTTATAATGTGAAGATTTTTGGGGATAGTGAATCGCCTTGGCGTACTCCTCTTTGGAGTTGAACAGGTTTCATTTTTTCGTGGAGGATGTAAGCTGCAGTTGCCTCTCGGTTGCATTATTTTATAAAATCACTATATCTGTGGTCTATTCTGCTATTTACCATTGTTTTATAGACCGCCCATGTTTCTATGCTCTCACAGACTTTTAGTAGTCCACAAACGCTAAATACGATAGGTATCTTCAGTCGTTGGATTTTTCTATGATAATTTTAATTGTCAGTAAGTGATTGTTATTGCCGTAGTTTCTCCTAAATCCAGCCTGTTGGTAATAATTTAGCTTTCTTTCCAGTCTGTTGGTAATTATTTTTGTCTATAGTTTGTGTAAATGTGACATCAGACTGACCGGGTGATAATTTTCCATCTTGTTGTTATCCCCTTTTTTGTAAGGTAGTGCCACATTTGCGTTTATTCATTTTTTGGTATTATTCCTGTCTTTAAGCAATTGTTTAGTACATTCGCAATTTCCTTTAGTAAGTTCCCTACTCTTTCTCGAATCATTTGTATCGAGATGTTGTCATCTCCCGTCGTCTTCTTGGTCTTCATGTTGTTCAAAGTTGCTTTTGCTTCTTCTATGTCTATCTCAGGGATGTTTTCCGAGCCTACGTTCTGTATTTTTCTCTTCAGTATATCAGCATCATCTCTCTCTGGTAGTGTTTTTGATTCGTATAGAAATCTTCTGCTATACGTAAGATTTCGTCTCGGTCATGAGTTCCTTCTTTGTTCCGTAGCCAATTAATTTCTATTCTTCCTGCGTTTCGTTTGAAGCATTTTATACATTTTTATGTTGTATCACTTCGTACACTTGTTTTTATCGTGTTTATATCCTTTGTTTTCGTATATTTATTCAAATATTTCTATTGACTTCTACGTATTCTGGAGTTACTCTATTTTCTGTTGCTATTAGTTTTCTATATACCATTAGATTAATTGTTTCATCATCAATGCATTGCTCTCTTTATGCTTTTCGTGGATCTATGTTGTTTAGTTGTTTTACTGATTTCTGTATTACTTTTGTCAGTTTCTCATTCATTTCGTCCACTAACTCACTATTCAGGTCAGCCGTTGCTAGGGTTTTGTCTATTATTTCTTTATACAGATTATGATGTTTTCCGAGTTCTTCTGCTGTTGTTTTTGTAGATATATTTTTTATCCTGTTTCCTCTTTTGATTTTCTTATCAGTGGCTATCATTGCTCTAACAAGCCTGTTGTCACTCACTGTATTGAATGTATTTGGTGTTGTGACGTCTTGAGTTACATCTTTTCTGTCTGTGAGTACGTAATCTGTTTCATTCTCAATGTTCCCGTCTGGGAATATCCATGTCCATTTTCGTTGTGGTCGCTTTTTGATGAAGGAGCTCCTAGAGAATAGATTGTTTTCACACATAAAATTCATCATAGTATTCCCTATTTCGTTTCTGTTGCCCAGTCTATAAATTCCTATATATTTTGCATCTTTCTCTTGTCTATTACTAATTTTAGCGTTATATTCTCACATTATTATTTTTCTCTGCTTGGGGTCACTTTATATAGCTGATTGTAAGTGTTCGTAGAAATCGTCAATTTATTTGTCTGTATGTGTCGACGTGGGTGCATATACTTGTATGATTTGCAGTTTAATACTAGATACTCTTAATTTTCTTCAACCTTCATGCGCTTTACTTTGAGCGAAATTTAGCCCTGTAAGGATCGTTTTTCATAATGACTGGCTGTGCCTATGCACAATATTTTTAATAATCTCTGATGCATGTGCATTTTTCCTCTGTTTTAAAAATGTGTTGTCAGCTTGGTAAGACCTTTAAAAGTATATTATAATTTGGTTTGCTTGGGTATATATGGTGTTTTGCTCCAGTGGCTATCATAATTTCCTACTACGCCTGACGTCTCTTTTGGCGCACCCTTTTTGGACCAATGCTTATTTATTAAATTTTAATGATGCAGTGAATTGTTTTGATGACGTTCAGTTTGTAAATTATGACGCTATTCTTAAGATTTTTAAGATTAACTCCCCTAGGTATGGTCGGATTCTGCAGAGAAATCTTAATTGCATTGAGAAATATTGCAGTGTCAATCAGTTATTCTTATATCTTGCTAAATAGAGTATAATAATTTATTTAAAAAAAAACATATTGGACCTATCACAATTAAGATATGTACCTATACAGAGGACCTAATATATATTTTGTACTATACCAGACGATATGTCTAAAAGCATACAGAACATGGGATCTATTATATGAACCACAAAAACAAAAGTAAAAAACCTAAGTCAAAAATTTCTCTATATAAACCAACAGAAGTTAACATTCATAGAACTGATAGAATTGGGAAGGATTTATTTCCTACCTTTAGTTTAAATTTAATTTAAATTTTCCTTATACAGTTTCCCTAAATGATTTCGAATTTATTTCTCTGCAAGACAGATGCTTTATATTTGATATATTTATTTTTTAAATTACATATACTATTACGAAATCACTTTAAAGTAACTAGATCATCCTAGCCTTCGCTAGACCGCACCATATGCTTCAAAGCGATCATCCCATCAACTAGTCTAGTAAGATAACAGATCTTCGTCAGCTTCAGTCAGAAGAAACTAGACATAGTCTGGTTGTATAATCTACAACGCCGGAAAGGTATATGCCCTAAGCTGAATCAAGAAACAACAAAAAGGAAAACTGAAAGTCATACACTATGATCGGCAAGCCCCATTCGCCAGCTTCCAAGAAGACCATCATCGGGTAGAAGATTTACAAGTCCATGATGAAGAGAAGGATTTCGAGTCATACCTGAAGTTTCAGAAGGCCATAAGCTAGATTTCAACGTTATTACAGAAAAAGAAGAAGATCTGTATGAATGTTATTTTCGGGTGAAAGCCGTGTAGAGGCTCTGACAATTGCCGACGTTTCATCTACTGTTGCAAGGGATATTTTCAAGGCGAGTGATGTTACTTAAATGAATGAATTCACTGCAGTGGCTCCCTTCTTATGAACTAAGTTAGTTGTATCTACGAGAGATAAGTATTTGTCGTACGTTATAGTTCGCGATAAAATACTCTGTTTACAACCCACAAAGGATTCCATAAACCTTGCACTGCTCTTCCAGAACCTCAACAGCAATGTTTCTAACAACAGTCAAGGCCGACATAGCAACCAATATTTTCCGTAGGAGGAATTTCAGAAATGATACCTGAAATAAACGAATTGCATAAGGTCCTCAACATAACCAAACTATTAATACTCATCAGAAAGTTCAGGACGATGTACCAAAATAAACCATTAGATTTACAAAATGGAAATACTTTCGAATTCTTAATTATACGATTATACAATTAGCGACTAGAATGCTAATAGAGCTCTCAACATACTAAAAAAGCTTAAAATCGTACTGTAGGAATATGATATCGACATATCTCTAATCGGGGAAACAAAGCACTAAAAATCTACAACAATCACCCAAAATAAGAGGAGAAGCAGCAATACTAACAATAAAACATCGGAATTCTTACCAAGAAGTGCCAGTCAACACCACCGCTCCTGAAGCCATATCAACTAAAATTAACAACATCACAATATCCAGCATTCGCCAGAAACCTTAATCCAAATTTTCGAAGCTAACCTACACATACTACACTCTGGAAGAAAAGTAATCATAACTTGAACATACCGATTGGAGTAACAACAGGAACAACATAAACGGACGCATACTTCAAAATCACAACCTCAACTATAACTACATAATTAACCACCCAGGCTCACCAATACACTACCATGCAATAAAATAAATTCCATCAAAATAGATCTCGCACTTACGAACAATATCACCGTAAACCTGCCAGATGCATAAAAAAAGAATAGACTCTGACTACCTCCCAGTCATCTTCAGGGTCGATATTGAAGCTGCGTTTGAATAACATCCAATGAACACGTTCAATTACAAACTTGCTAATATGTCCAGCCTTTCAACATTCAACCCGAAAACACTTGCAAATAACACGACCGAAGACGCAAGGACACAAGCCGCAAACAATACAATCCCACTTCACAACCCAACACGAAAACTAGACTAACTGCCGAGCTACATCCTCGAAGCCATAAAATACATAAACAGGCTCAGAAGACATGATTGACAGAAACCACACAACTCGCAAAGTGAAAAAACTAATTCAAGAATACAGGCATGGAACTTGTGCCAAAGAAGCCCAACGTACAGGTTCCACCTCTTTACGGCACTCGAAGAATTGTATTTAAGGCACCTAGAAAACTTCGACGACGGCGACGATTACCCTGACTTAGAACTGATTGTTAACATAACAGTTCAAAATCTCTTCCGAAATGAAACCGGCTAACTCCTACATATTATCAAAAAAGTCAAACCAAGTCATCCTCAAACAACTATCGAGTAAAGGATTTGTTTAGATCACAAATATCGTAAACTCATGTATGAATTCAGAATATATTCCGAAGATCCTCAGTTTTTCGCAGGAATAATGTACCCAATGGCCACATATAGCTGTTTAATATGTCTGTGATAGATCCAATACCTGAACCGTACTATCACAAAAATAGTTACATAGATGGACCAAAGAAGTAGGAATTTATGCGATAGTTTATTTCAATAGTGTATTATTTAACGGAAGATATAAACACGTGGAAAAAAACCAAAATGTTTCATAACTACTTACTGGATAGTCACAGGTCGTTTACTCCGACCAGCTAACGGAAGGGGAAAGTACAATTGGTCGCATGAATACCGACGTGATCTTATATAATTTCATTGATGATAAGAGTACACAAATGTTATTACTTAAAATGAGAAGACATGTGTATACACGAAAAGAGTATTTAAAATCAAGGGTTAATGTATTGAGGCATCTACTGAATATTGTAACATTTTGACAGAAAAAAACACATATTTTAATTTAAGAAATATGGCAAAAAAATATCTAGTTTAGCATTTAATGAAAATGATAACGGATATATATATATATATATATATATATATATATATATATATATATATTGTGATATATTTTTTTTCA
>JAWQRN010000077.1:0-41044 GCA_033557685.1 Sperchopsis tessellata
TTGAAAATGTCCCTTGCAACAGTGGACGAAACGTCGGCACTTCTCAGAGCCTCTACACGGTTTCCACCCGGAAACAATCAGTTAATATAGTTATTTACGCAAAAGGACATTATTTTACGAATGTGAAATTTGCAGAATGTGGCAAACTTTCCCCTAATCATAAAAAGCTTCTGAGGTGGGTCTCGAATCCAGAACGCCTAGCTCCGCAAGTCTATTGGTAAACCAGTGAGCTACCGATGTGGCTCAGGTTAAATTATATTATGGACCAAATGGGAATACGCATGAACTACAATGGTGGTAGAAAGTAGAAGGAAACGAAGAAGATTTAAAGAATGAGGTTGTTTATTTTCGTCAATAAATTTCACATATTTTCTGCTACACAAAATTATTAATTCAGTAGACAAAATACATTCTTTCCGAACTTGTAGCTATCTTGTACACATAAAAATTCTTGTCCCGTACACATTTATCCTCTAAAATTTACCGGGTTAGTTTCTACTTTAGATTTAGTAGGAAACTAGATAAAATTACTTTTTATTTATGATATTAAAATTGACACTAGTGTCTAAAACAATTTGCTCTTGTACATAATGTCTTGTTTATAATATAATGTCAAAAATAAGCACATCGACAGACATACAGATAGAGCTTTCACTATTTTTTATTTATGGTATTAAAATTGACACTGGTGTCTAAAACAATTTGCTCTTATACATAATGTCTTGTTTATAATATAATGTCAAAAATAAGCACCTCGATAGCCGTACAGGTAGACCTTTAGGGCTTTCACTATGTGACTCCGAGCGACGAGTTCGATTCCCAAAATAATAAAAACAATTTTAAAAAAGAAATCTATATAAAAATATTTCACCGCGGTGACAAGGGTACAGATCCCGAATGCCAGCAATAAAATAAAAAATGTCGGAAATAAGAAATACCATAATAACCCAATTTATGATGATGCATATTACAAGGAAATTGACTATAAATTTGTATTTATGCAATCACTTCAATCAAATGCTACCAAAAAGAAAATTAATTTTTGATATTAAGTAAAATGTAATATGCTCAAATCATATATAATTAATTGCTTTATCAAACTACAATAATGTATCCTCCCCCTCGATCCATCACAACATAAGAGTTTAGTGACATCATAACGGGACAAATCTGACCATCGTTGCCCTCACATCCCTATCCTGAGCAAAATGCCTCATGTAATTTAAACCGAGTAAGTAACATTCCCTGCAGTCTACTACATTTCCTTTATCTATTGACCTTTCCACTGACTCCTATCTTCTTGTGATGTGACCAAAACAACATAAGAATGATTGGTTGATGTGGTTAAAATGAAGACATTCGTGAGCTATCAAAAGTTTATGAAGCGGGCACCTGCATCTCCACATTTCGGAGGCATCAATTGATTGTGTACCTGCTCGCTTTATCGTCCAAATTTCAGCCACGTACATGGCAATTAGAAAATTAAGGTCAATATTAGCAGAAAAATTTGTAACCGTGTCCTCCACATTTTTATTAGTTTAGCTGTCGCTACTTTTTCATCTCCAAACAACTTTGGATTTTCTATTCGCAACCACCACTATTGATGCATCCCTATCTAACTCCGACTTTGATGTTAAAGTTTTATAATCAAGTTTTCTCATAAACTGTATAAGATGAGTTGAAGTACCCATTTCCTCCAGTATCTTCTACAGCGTTCCCCATTCAACAGAATCAAATGCCTAACGAGTAATTCAAAAAACATACACATTTCAATTTGACGGACATCCAAAATTTGTGCACTGGTGCTTTCTCCTAGTGCAAACCCCCTCTGTTCTTTAGATATTTGTGGTAGGAGAAAGACCTTTAGATATTTATTAATGATATTGAAGAATACTTTGCAATGGTCTGATAATTAGTGCAAGTCATCGGGACTCCTTTGATATAGATTGGCACGGAAAATGATTCACAAGTATTCCAGATCTTTCACAGAATGCATGCATGACATCCATACCGATGCTTAACATTGCATTCACAACTTCCAATGTTATACCATCCATTTCAATACTACGATTTGTATATTGTTGTTCTGTGATGAACATTATAGGCTCAAGGTCCACAATAATGTATAAATCAATGGAAATAATAACAGATTAGAAACAAAATATCATTATTTAATAAAGACAATCATAGTCCATCCATATAGATAGGCTTTGAATCACCTCTTCAGGTTCCCAAATGACATCGCCCTTAGCAACTTGATGAATAAACAAAATGGCCAATACTTAACTGTTATTTAGCCTTCTTCAAGACAAACAAAAGCATGTCGCTGACTATCACTCTCAAGAATAAGGTTGCATGGTCAAATTTCAAGGCTGAGGTTTAAAGTTAAATTTTTTATCCGTATATATGAGCAAGCAAAATGATAATATCCATCAAATTACATAAGGGCACTTGTTGGGTAGTTTTTCTATAAAATATTTATTTTATAAACTGGATATTATTATTTAAATTAATTAACATTAAATATATTGTTTTCTGTTCGTTTTTTTTTGTGTGACATATTCATGCATTGAATTACAGCAATAAAGATTATTATTATTATTATTATAGTATGAATGCCTATATTTTTCAATTATTGGGATAAGAACCCGTACTTTGATTACTCTTACCGCCTTCTTCTGTGCAAGAAACCCAGAGTAAACTTGGACTAAGTACAAATTGTCAAATTTCATAGTGCAAAACACTACTAGTGTTTATGAATTGCTTTATTTTTCTTGTACTTCTTCTTTAGTTATCTTGAGTCCAGCTTTGGACATAGGCCTCCCCCATATTTCTCCACAACTCACGATCTTATGCCATTCTCATCCATCCAAACTCAAAATGTCTTTTTATGTCGTCACCCAATCTCGTATTTGGTCTTTCTCTACCTCTCTTTCCAATATACGGGCGACACCTCGGAACCACATGATTCCATCTGTATTCTTGCATTATGTCCGCCGAACTTCCACTTAAGTAGGGCTATTTTATTATTATTTTTTGCCCAAGGTTTGTTAGTGGTTGCAGCTGGTGGTTCTTTTTAAGAGATATATAGTTTTTGGTAGAAATTGGTTACATATTCAGTAATGTCTGTCTTGTGCCTTATTTCATTTTCGTCTTCATCTTTTAGAACATACATCTGTAATTTTCCTAAAGTAGGTCATAGAACTTTCAAATTTCCATTGTTTTCTATGACTTTTCTGATCATTTCTTCTCTTTGTCTCTGTTTATTGGGCTTTATTTGCTTTCTAATAGTCTTGCTTAAGTTTTTGTATTCCTTCAGATTCTAGCTTTCGGCGCTGGTCTATTAGTACTTTGGTGTGATTACTACTATCGTTTTGTTTCACCTTTCTTTTTGTTGCAAAATGCATGCAGGATTTAAGGATAGCAGAGCTAATAAGATTATTTGATTCATCGAGAGGCCCATGCAGTTTTTGATCCATTGACGCATTCTTGATTATGTCTTCATATTCGTTACATTTTTCTTTTAAGGAGTTTGCATCTATCAACGTAGGCATTGCGTGAAACCACTTAGATCTTATTGACTTTTCCTTTAGAACTATATTTGCTCTAACCAATCAATGGTCACTTCCTGTTGAGAATTCTTGTACTAGGACGTTCAAATAGCAACTTCTTGAATTTGCACCAAGCTTTCTATTGCATCAGCTCCAGATATAAGTTATTTTAAATACACTGTGATAAATATTTGTTTAAAACATTATAATTATGAAGTGAATATGCAAATAATTCTTGATTATTATGGATCATTTAAATAACTATTTGGTTAGTAAATGATTGTAACTATCAGCATAAAACACAATTTTTAGCTTGTTCAATGTTTTAAATATAACTGTTTATAAACTTGACACCAAAGTACAAATCAACATAAATTTCATAAATTGCCCTAGTCACAATTTTAAAAAGATCTTTGACAATTTCTATGGTGAACTATGTATCTAACCTTATAATAATAATATAATATTTCATAAAAATTTGTTTGCTTTAGAAATACAGCAAAACTCGATATAACGGACTTCGGATATAACGAACAAAAAAATTCCATGTGTAATATGTATTTCATTTGAATAAAAACTTAATGCATATAGCACTTAATGTAAGCGTAGAGTATGGACACATATGGAGTAAAATATATATGTATATACAAAAAAAATGCCTGTGCATGAATAATGATAATTAAACCTTCATCCCTTCAGATAGAAGACATATAAAATGGTCTTCACTAAAAAATAAACACATATATATCGTGTGCGCGTACATATTGGATGACAGTTATTATGACATAAGTAGTGTACAACTGCAAAAATAATGCACACAGATTAACATTTACTAGACCTGTTCAGTATAATTTAAAAAATCGTGTAAAACACATCTTTGCTATCTGTGCTGCTTAAATATAAAAGTTAATATCACGCCAAATCAAAAATTAAAAGTTATACGAAAGTTAGAGTCGGGAGCATCTGTGTCTCGTGTATGTGAGAAACATGGCCTTAAAAAACAAACTGTATCGGACATTAAAAAAAAACAATGATAAAATAAAAAAATTTGCGTTAATATGTGATGTAGATGCAAACACGTATCTCAGAAAACATATGAAATTGGCATGTGAAACTTCAGTGGAAGAAGCATTATTGAAGTAGTATGCACAGCAACTTTCTTGTGGGGTTCCAGTTCGCTAGTTGAACTGAAATCTGCAGAAATGAAATTAGCAAATCATATGAACATAAAATTCAAATCGAGTGATGGATGGGGTTGGCGCTTCCGCAAAAGGTACGGAATTATGAATAACGAATTTACGGCTAAGCTTCAAGTGCTCCAACAGAATATCATTTAGGAAAAAATTAATACATACAACATATAAATAATGAAATACTATTATAGTTTCAGATTTACAATGCTGAAGAAACTGGTTTGTTCTGGCGTACTATGCCTGAAAACACGCAAACCAAATATGAAAAATTGACACCCGGAAGAAACATTAGCAAGGACAAGATCTCAGCCCTGCTTTATGCCAATGCAGATAGATTGCATAGACTGACACCTGTAATTGTTGACAAATCTCAAAACCCTAGAGTTTTAAAAAAATGGTTCACCCTGGACATTTTCCAAGATAAGTTTTTTAAAAAATGTGTACCTGCAGTCAAGAAATTTCAAGTTAAACAGCTTGAAATACAACCGGAAGATGTGAAATGCCTATTGCTTTTCGACAGCTCTCCTGCTCATCCATCAGAAAATATCTTATGTTCAAAAGATAGCAAATTTAAATGTATGCTTTTGGCAAAAAATACAACACAAGTTCTTAGAGGAAGGAATGGTTGTATTAGAGGATGGAGATAATGGAGAAGATAAAAGAGGGCAGCAAACTTTACAAAATTTAAAAAATTACGGTTTAAAATCTGCAATTTAAAATTTTGCTACAGTATGGAAAGAAGTAAAATTGCAAACAATGGAACATGATTTGAAGAATTTCCTTGAAGATAAAGACCTTCATTTAGAAGGACTAGAGGTTACTGATTATTGTAGGGCAATACCAAATATTAGTGGAGAAGAGGCAGCTGAGGAAGATGTTTTACAGGGCTTAGAAGTAGATGAAAGTGACCCTGGGTATCACATCATGACTGAAAATGAAATATCTGATGAGGTTATGACCTTAGAAAATGAGAATGGGAGTAAAGATTATGAGGAAGAAGAAACAACATGTCCAAAAACAAAGTTATCAGTGATAAGATTGCATCTTGACGATCTTATAACATTTATTCACAATTCATTAGATAACGAAATTCAATTGTATTACAACCATTTTGGTAATTTTAGGGAGTTAATTATACAAAAACAGCAGACTTCAAAAGTACAAAACTTGACAGTTTCTTCAAAGCAGGATTACCTAAAGCAAGCGCATCGACATCGAAAATTAACGTCACGCCTCAAAGATAGTGTCTGGATATATGATATTAACAGTTAATCATCCGAAGATGAATAAGTAAAAATAATTTTAGACTTTTTATGAATTTTTGTTTGTTTTAAGAACATTGTTTATTTGTTTAGTTAAATAAAATTATTCCTGGTGTTATTTTATAAATAAATTCAAGAACTCTTGTTTCTATTTTGCTTTTAACAGTTAGTAGACTAAGAACGGCTAAAATATCATTTATTGGTGTATACCTATTACACTTTAATATATTTCTCATTGCTCTATTTTGCAAAGTTCTAATTGGTTAATTTCATATTGATTCAGATTATACAATATTGTGGCACAGTACTCAAAGTGAGGGATCACCACAGTTTTATGCAGCAATGCTTTATTACAGACACTTAAATATTATCCACATCTTTTAAGGAAATTTACCTTCATGGTCATTTTATGTTTTACATATTTTAAATGACTTGTTCTTATCTAATTTTACTCCCAGTTACTTTTTCCACACTTTGGTTATTTATCTTTACTGGATCCTTATATATTTCGTTTTCTTCATTAACAGATAGGTTATTATCACAGAACCATTGATGTACCACACCAAGTTCTATATTTACTATTCTTAAAGATTAATAGACATCTCCTCCTTCTGCATAAATCATGGTACCATTTGCAAACAGGTGTATTTTGCATTCCGTAACACAGATCCTTGAGGCACACCATATACTGTCTGCTATTCTTCCGGAAAGATAACATTTAAACCACCTATTCCTGCTTTATTTAATTTCCACAATAATACTTTGTATCTCTGTTCCACATGAATATTTATGACGAAAACCTAATTGCAAAAATTGTTACTTCACGACGATTTCCAATAATTTCTCATATGTTGACAAAATATTTATAGGTCTATAATCACAAAATTGTTTAGGGTTTAACACTTTTGCAACTGGTATTACTATGTTTTCTATATTTATGCACAAGTGGAGACCCCAAGAAAACATATGAATCTTGATACCATCGTAAAGTCTCCAAATCAAGTCATAACAACATGGCAAATCATTAACCAAGTACGAATCTCATTAAATCTTCATACATCTTAAACCAGTCTGTCCACTCTAATCAAAAGAGTGCCACTATGTGGCTTAAATATGTTTTTCTTTTGGACAATACCTCAAGAAATAGAGAACGTAACCTCCAAGTTGAAATCCAATACCTCCAAAGATGCTTATGATATGTCTATAAAAACAATAAAGTCTATCATAACATTTATATCAACTCCGTTATCTAATATAGTTAATAGCTGTTTCACATCTGGTCAATTTCCATCACATCTGAAAACTGCAAGAGTTGTACCTGTATACAAGTCTGGCAAAAGAGAAAACCCTAGCAACTACAGACCAATAGTGATACTGCCAGCTATATCCAAAATTATTGAATCACTTATGGCTAAGCAAATATTAAGCTTCTTGGACGAAGGCAAGGTTGTCTCTGATGACTAATTTGGTTTTAGGAAGGGTTTGTCAACATCTGATGCTCTATTACCTCTGCTAGAGTTTATCACCGAGGCTGGAGAAGAGTGTTTTGCATAGTCTTGCGACTTAATCAAATCCTTTGACTGCATGCCACATAAAGAATTTCTGGTTAGGGCAGAGTATTATGGATTCAGGGGGGTTGCTCTTGACATCTTGAGATCCTATATGGTTAATAGGTGTCAGTTTGTAGGTACTGTGACTGCTCATAGCTCTACCAATTCGATCAAGCCAGGAGTTGCACAGGGATCTATTTTGGGATCGCTGATTTCCCTACTGTATATCAACGATTTACCATACAATAATCAAAGTAAAATTGTAACGTAATGTAATGTAAAATTGATGACACCACCTTACTGACTGAACACAAGAATTCCAACACAGTATTGCTGAAAGCGCAAACATCCCTCAAAGAAGCAAATGAGTGGTTGTTTTAATGACCTAGTCCTAACTAATCAAAATAGTGCAGATATAACTCACTAATGATAAACGAGCACATGCTGGACAACCCCCTCTAAAGTTTCTGGGTATTTATATTGACCATCTACTCACCTGGAGGGATCATGTTGATATCCTTTCTGGGAGGCTCTCAAGTGATATATATGCCATAAGAAGGATAGAACAAATGGTCAACAAGGATGCCACAAAGAGAACTTATGATGCCCTATTTCATAGTATTATGGCATCATCAGGAGTATTAATTTTACAAAAAAAAGCAGTGAAGCAAACGAAGGCTTTTCGGACAATACACAATGCAAGCCTTACTTCCGAAAACATGGTATACTAACCTACACCTCACTCTATATCCTGGAGCAAATTATATAAACTAACAAACACATCCTTAACCATCGCCAGCAATCATTAATTTTCTTTCATTTATTGGGATATGGAGCTTGTTTTTTTTGTATATCAAAAATGGTAGTCCCAAAAATCATTTGGATTATCAAAAAACTTTAGTTGGACAAATAGCTGCAAAATACCATAACGAAAATATGTTGAGCAAGTTTAGTAGAGCACAAAAACCGGGACACACAGAAAGGCATTTCCCGGAAATTATACCACCTACGCAGAAAAGAGCAACATTTCGACATTGCGCAGTTTGCTGAAATAAAAGGGATGCAAGAGGGAAAAAATTTATAAAAAAACGAAGTTCTATTGCAAAAACTGCAATGTTGGACTTTGCGCTGCCCGTGCTTTATGATATACCAAACGCAATTACATTTTTAGTTTTTACGATTTTATCTTTTGTATTAGTTTCAGTTTTCTCAAACTTTATTCACCTATATTTAATAAGATTTTATGTAATTTGTATATTATTTTTTTAAAATTTGAGTCCTTTAATGTTTTCTTTTTAAATTTAAATATTGTTGTATTTTATTTTTCCTTTTTTTATGATTTATATTTATGCACAGTAACATTATTAATATATCTGCTCAGAATTTAGAATCAACCCGTATTTAGTATTTCAGATATACATCTTGCATAAATTTGTAAGGTAGTGTTTTTATTGTTATTCTGTTATATAATTAACTGATTATGTCTCAAAAACTGAACAGTTTGAATTAAATGGCGACATTCACAAATATCAATAAATTCTTAAAATAGTAAGTATGTTAATTTAATGAACTCTACAACATAATAATAAAGCTCGATATTTGATTTAATCAAATACCAAAATAATACATCTACAACATAATGTTATTTTGAAGAATCTGTGCCAGAAAAAAGTATTTTTCATTCATCTGGGAAAACATTGGTTCTATTTTAGCAAAGACCCAAATATCTTAAAATTTCAACAAAGAAAAGATAAGTATAAGTTAGTAAAAGTGTTATTTGGGTAATATATGATACAACAAAATTAATTATAAAGCTAAATATAATTTTCCAAATAGTTGAAGAAGTTATTTAAAGTGATAAAAATTTGCAACTTTGAAACGAATATGTTCAAATTATACAGCGTTTTTTCCAAACAGAATAACAACGTCAAAACAATACACAGTAAGTGCAACAAAACATTGTGAAAACTATATAAGATTAAAATTAAAACCAACAAACAAGAGAACTAGCAATTTGAATGATGGCAAAAAAAAGAAAATAAGGGGAATCATATGCTAACATTAACTGTATACTAAGCATGCCATCTCATAAGTAATAAAGTGTGATTAGCTTACCGTAATATGAAAAATAATATGTTCACTTTAACGGCAACATCTTAAATTTTGTAGAGGAAATATAAATTCTTGGATTTTACCATTTTAAGGTTTAAACCTCTAAAAATTACATGTGCTTAACTCACCCAATGTTTTTTGTCGACATCTTCATCAGCGTCCCACTTTCTAGTTAGGAACGGATACTTTGCACTTATGATTTCACCGTCAAAAAACGTAGTGAGTGTAGGATACTCATCCGTAAGGCCATTTATCCTTAAATAGCCACACAAGTACGAATTTTCTTCATCTACATGCTAAAAGACCACAGAAAAATTAAAATTCCCGCCAAGAATAGGGGGGCGTGCTATGTAATGACATATGTTATTTTTAGGATCCACACAAAGTCCCTTTTAAGGAAATTCGGAAATTACAGAGTACCATGAAACAATTGTAGGAACGTGAATATTGAGGACACCTGAAAACTGTGTCAATAAATGTCAGAAACAAAACCTAACCTGCAAAACCACTTCTACTTCATACGAGTTTCCTTTGGACTTCTGGAATCCCTGGAACTTGGATCCGTTGTAAAGGAGAGATTTCGTAACACCGGGCTGTTTCGAGTTTGCAGGTGGTGGCGGTGTAATATCCACCTTCACTGGCATATTTTACATCCACTATACGAATTTTTAAGAACTGTCACTGACAAAAGTTAAACGAGAGACTGCAGTCACGCGCGGAAATCTCTAGCATCGCCAAGGTGTAAATATTTAGGTGTGTTCGTTTGAATCTTCGTGACGTCACATAACTGCGCAAGTTTAAATGACCTCCCACGTAATATTGCAAGTATATATTATGATACATTATTTTGATCACTTTGTAATTTTATCAGTTGGATTGTATTTGAAAAAATGCACTCTGGGACTCCTTTTGGTTTAGGTAAATTGGGTATTTTTTTTTTTTACTCAGGCCTGACAGACATCCCGGCCTGCTCAGAATAAAAATATTTATTGTACGTTATTCGGCTCTTGTTATCTATATCTTTACTACATCTTTCTATCAATACTTTTACACAGTTTCTGCACTTAAAAATCATTATCTCCTAAGCATATACAGTGTGACTTAATACATTATCCATTTATCTACTTTCATGGAAGACTTCGCAGCCAATCTTGATTTTATCCGAGATAGTTAAATACTTTCAATTTTAAGTAATATATTTTCCGCTGAATTATTCTTAATCGGTAAGAGTTTTTTAGTGTTGCCATGTGTGATCCAAAATGTCATAAACTGAGTTTTTGATTTTTTTAATTTCAGATATAACAACAGAAATCTTCATAAAACTCTTGCAGTCAAGTTTTTTTACTGTCACACTTTGGATCTTCTTAAATATAAATATTTCACTTTAAAATAAGAACTGTTCTGTAAGAAATTTTATTATGCTAAAACTCTCTCATAACCCTATACACTGCATAATTTAGTTACTACTTGCCTAAGTTTTACAGCTATTTATTAGTTTTTTGTTTGAACAAAATAACATGAAAATAAGGCTGTACAGTACAACGGATTCAATGGAGTATGACTATCAATACATAAAACATTATTACTAAAGTAAAACAAATACAAAATAAGTATTAATTTTTATTTAAAAAATAATTGAAATGTGTTAAAATACATTGCAAGCAACAATAATGCATTAAATATAATGATCGTAACAGATATAGAAGTAAAACTGTCATGGATACATGAAATATAAAACAAATTCAAAATCTTAATAAACATAATTATATCAGAAATTAAACCAGCATATTAATAAGGAAGATACATTATTTACAAATCTCATCTACTTGAATTGATTATATTGGTCCACTGTAAATACAAATTAAAATTCTCTAAAATATGTATTATCTACCTGAAAACCATTATTAGTTAAACAGTAACAATTAATATTAATAACTGTATTTGAACTGAAAACTTTATGAACACAATAGAGGGAAAGCATAATTCTTGTTGAATTGTTCAACTTCTTTTTCAAGTTAACATTGAAGACTTGGAGCTTTCACTATGTCAAATCTAGAGTTTCAATCAGTGCATACACGAACAGGTGCGGTTTCATAGTTTTTTGTAATAATTGTGGTCTATCAAAAATACAGTTTTGTAAAAATGGTTTATAAGAAGTAGAAGGTTGTTGCCAGCAGTGCCCACACCAAAAAACTAAAAATGGTTTGTACTTATCGTTAAATATCTGTACCTAAATTATTTGTAGGTATATGTCTTTCTTGACAAGTGCTAATCACCTAAACAAACCCAACATTATCATGGAATTAATATAAAGATTTTTTCAGTGTCTATAAAATTATAGTAATAGTTAGAGTAAATAAATAATCTTGTATATCTTTTAGTAGAACAATATAATACAATTAAAGTTCAGTTCAATATGTTTAACAAGTAAGTACGAGGGTCTGTAGTTAGGTTTAAACAAAAACATGAACACAGTAACATATCGTCGGTAACACAATAAAGTTAACATTACAAGCATATATATACAGACAAATATATAAAAAGAATATTAATTGTAGCAGATGCACATATACTAATAAACAAATACATTTAAAAATATGTAATCCAGAAGAAAATATTTTTAAAATTTTATATTTATAATTTATCAGTTGGTGTACTGAAGGTATAAACAGTGTAGCTAAAATTAAATGCACGTTTATCAATAATCTGTCAGCAGTGGTCTCTAAACTGGCATAATTATACCATGCAAGGCTGGAAATATGTCTAATTATTTTTTTTATTTAGTTATCCAAATTTCAGAAAATGGAGATGTAAGAATTATAGGTGGAATATAAGTATTAATGAAGATAGAAGACTGGGATGTATTAAAATTCAGTTTAAAATACTGTTATCGATGTTTCTTTCATGGAAATAAAATCTTAGGCCATATCTTGTCAAAAAAATGGTGTAGGTTATTGATTTTTTTTCCCTAGAAATAACAAAGATGAAAAAAGATTTAAAGGTAGAGGAAACACAATGAATAATTACTAGGTTTCTGTTTTGAGAAAATGTTCAGTTAGTTTGTTCACATGAAAACTACAACCTAGAGGACACTTTTATCTATAATATGTATAATGAAAATATGTTATTTTTCAAGTGAAAAATCAATGTTTTGCAAAACTTTTCGGCATTACTTTGCAATCGCTTCTCATTTAAAGTAACTACACCTAAACAGTGTATCCTTCATTGTATTTCATTTGTCTTTATCTATTTTCACCTTTGTACTATCTAAGAAATTAAACTGATCTTGCAACAAAAAAATTTGATGTGTGATAGTCACCTTAATCTTACACTGTGTCTATAGTCTAAAAGTATCAATTATAAAATTGAATATTTGCAACTAATTCAAAATAACTTACACAGTTTTTCAACTTAATGCTAAAATATATTATGGAATTAAAATTGTCAAAATATGGTAAAATTTTGAATGAATGTTGATTATTGATCAATTTTTGAATAATCAACACTTGAAATATACTAGTAAAATCAAATATTTATATGATAAAAAAGTACTCTAGACAATTTTTCAAAAGAACTAATTAATTTATGTAATTCTAATAAAATAAAAATATAAAACATAATAGAATCAAAATAATGAATTTTGAAAGTATATTATCACACATTTCAATTGTCAGCCTTTCAAAAACTTTAAGAAAAGACAATTTGAATTTCAATATAATAGATAATATAAGCCTTCTTGAAAACAAAGATTAATGATTAATTCATTTCAGGCTGATTACAAGGGATTTCGATTTGTACCTATATAATATAAATTATAAATTAAAATAATATAAAATTTTCAAGTAAAGCAAAAATAAATGTAAATATTTTTATTAAAATAGCTGTTAGTGTCAAAAACTTTTAAAAAAATGTGGTTAAATTTTAAATATTTTATCAAATCTAAAGTGCATCTTAGCTTCAATCAATCCAAAGAAACTTATTAACTAAAGCGTTATAAATACTGACTTAAATATACAACATCAATGGTTAATATATTTTTTATATAAATAATTTACACAAGTATGTACATATAAAATTATAAAAACAAAAAAAACACGACTATAACTAAATACGTTCGTTTAAATTTTAAGGACGGTTGCCTTACTTAACTGCCATATAATTCACACTCTGTAAGAAAATGATCGATATTATTCTATCAAAAATTCTACTTCTATTGATATCAACTATTCTCAGGACGGTAAAGATTGTTCAGTTTTCTCCTGTCAAACACAAAACTCTGATTTACAAAAACTAAATTTTGAAATAATTAAGCAATTATGAATGAAAATTAACATCAAAAACCTTGACTAACAAAAATAAATAGAAGTGTTTTTCTTGGGCACACAATATATATATAAGTCATATTTAATATAGCAAAAAGAAATATAATAACATAAAATATAGAAAACTAAATGCAGCCAATATTTATTAATTAGTAGTGTGTGTGTTTAAACAATAGTATGTAGTGTCAAAGGTAATAAAACATGCATATTGTCTACTGAAATGCTGATTCAAGTAGAAACCTCATATACACTTTGAAAAGTGCAAGAGACATTTTCAAAATCGAGCGATCTTACTAGATCGAAGTAAAGTTACATAGGGTTTCCTACAATAAAAGAATATAATCAACCGATTTTAAAAAATTTAGTTTTTGTAAATGAACTATAAAAGTCATGCAAAAACATCTTTTTTCCAAGTCCAGATCTTGAAACACAATCAAATAGACTAGAAGTAACATTTATTTTCTACAGAAACGTATTTCCACGATTATATGAGTGTCTAACGTAGAAATATTTGATTATTCATACTTATAAAATATATGCAAGAAATATTTTCTTTTCATTTTTTTAATATTATGTAATAGATAAATTAATATTAATGTGGTCTAATATCAATTTTACTTCCAATCATATATTTTTATATCGTATTAGAATTAATATATTCTACAAAAAATATTGGTTTAGGGCCTTTTTGAACAAGTAAGCCCTACAGAAATAAATTATGTGTTCTTTTTGGGCCCAACTGACACATTACCATTATCAGTTAAGAGAAAAAGTTAATAGCCCTATAATCCTGGATAAACAATTTACAAAACACAAATATAATAATAGGGGCAGAAGAAATAATTTTCAAAAGTCAACTGTGCTAACAATTTAGGACCTTACCCAAGTGAGCAGAAGCACATTAAAAAATCAGAAAGTTGTGGAGATGAGGAAAATGGATACCACATCAATTGTGTGAAGACAACATCGATGTCCGGATAAATGCATGCAAACATCTTTTAGAAATCGGACTGAACCTCCATTTTTGAATCATGTGATCACTGCAGACTGGAAGTGGGTATTGTATTCGAACCAAGAATATTAACAAAAATGGTTGTCGAAAAAGCAGCCAGCAAAACTCATTCCTACGCCAGCTATAACAGCAACCAAAATCTTACTGCGTGTATGGTGGGACTGCAAGGGTATAATCCATTTTGAAACACTCAAATCTAGCCAACAACAACAGCACAATTTTATTGAGATCAGCTGTATCACTTGGTTAACAAAATTTAAAAAATACTGGGAATAGCTAATTAAAGTTTTAAAGTCAATTGCCTTTCCACAATTATTTATTAATTAGGAAAAGTCAACTTCAGGCTAACATACAAGTAAGATAACAGATAGAACAAACAAAATTATAATAATCACCTTAATAGTATTAACAGACTAAATTTGGTTCTGCTTAACGTTATGTTTCAAAAATTGGGAAGGATAAAATTTAGAGCTTGGAACAGATGTACCATCAGATTCCCATCTTTCCCGACTGATACAACATTTTTTTAAAAAAAGTTTTAAAATTTGCAAAAAGTTATATCTAATAAAGGTAATTATATTTTAGATTCTCAATTAATAATATATTTTTTCATGGCACTTAATAGACATTTAAAAAATTATATTTTCTTTTCCGGTACTTGCAACATAATTGTAAAATTACCAAAGAGCTGTTTTATACTTCAAACTACATGGGAAAGACTACGTAAAAGAGTCCATTTTAAATTAAACCAAACTAGCTACAGAAATTGGAGTTATAATTGTTTACCTCTAAAGTACAGATATATAACATCAAAACAAACAAGACGCTCAACCGGATTTTCTGTCCCATTGAGAATAATCCCATGTAAATAAATAATCATTTTTTCTTTCAAGTACATGTATTGCCAAGAAAATTATAGAATGGGAATAAACTTAAATAAAAATAAGAATACAAAATTCCTCAAGAAAACACCAAAAATGAAAATACCAACTCTTCAAGTGACAATGGCAGCTTACGTCACTTTTCTGAACTACCTCATTATAATATGTTTGAATAATTTTGTCTCCATAAATGGTTTTTATAATTTTGTAATTCTCAGAGGTAGCAACCTGGCAACAGAGTGAAAGGTTTTAATGAGCTATTGTACAAATACATGGTAGACCCTCAGTTTATCCCTACATTTTTCCTATAAGAAGAACCCCGCATTCTACTTGAGGAGATATACTCGTTTAAAGACAAGAGGTGGGATATATAGTGAATTTTAGGCCAAATTATTTTAGTGATATAGATTTTTTTTCTAAATAGCAACCCTATTTTTTTCTTTTGCGGCTTTTCTAGAGCTATCAATTCTCAGCAAAAAGTTAATTGATTAAAATTGTATGCAGTAAAGATTAATGTTCTATCAAATCCTGCAAGGAAAATTTGGATTGCTTTTGTTTTTAAATTCAAATATGTTAGCCAACAAATGATGACACAAAATATACGAAACATATTCAATCATTGCTATGATATTCAATTAGTTGTAATAGAAACAATTGGTAATCTGAACAAAACAGAAAATAAAATAAAAGTAGCTTTGTAATTAAATGAAAGTAATAATGTAGATGAGTTGGTTTTAAGAGATATTGTAAGTAATTGTGAAAAAGTTTCTTTGTACCCTTAGCACAAAAAAAATAAACATTATCATAACCTGTAAACTGTCAATAACAAAATTAATATTACAAAACTAGTTCCATAGGCAAGCATCTCAGCAACTAAAACAATTTGCCATGGTGAAATGTGCAACAGAATGATTTGATATCTGTAGTTTGTCAGCCCTAACACTAAAATATTGATGTTTGGTATCGTTAGACACTCACATACCCTGTAGTACCGTATAGGCAAGTACACAAAACCAGACATACAAAACCGTACAAAAGATCACAATCTGCGGGCACAAACGTCATCATGAAATAGTACATGAGTTCCTCGGCACACAGCTCTTGGTATCACTGCCCGGCGATGTGGGAGTGCTTATGAATTTCATCTTTCGATGGTTGCCGCTAGTTTTGCGTTGACTGTGTGTGTATCTTAATGGTTTTGAGGTGGTTGTAAGTGCATAGGACTTGAGGTGCTGTTTTACGCAAGATGGTAATGGTAGCTGTTCAATGCTGTACATTGTCGTCTTTGCTACTATTGCTCGGCAACATAGCTCTTGTAGACTTAAAACTGCAAAATAAGTTAAATATAATCGATCATAATATTTAATCAGAAAAAAGATATATATACGTATAAGTAATCACCTGGGTAACAAATTTGTTGATCATGAATCAGTTATACTTCAGTCAAAATTGAAATGAAATTAAAATGTAAGTAAAACGAAATTATTGCATTTGAAATTTAGCCAAATAAATTGTGTGTGAGAGGTTAAATGAACTGTTAAATATAGTGTAAATTTCTTAATTTAGGATCTCTATTATTTTAAAGCTTTAAGCTTCTTCCAAAAATCATAAAAACAAAACAATGGTCAAATTTCACAGAATTTCTGAATGATAAATCTACCAATGAAGCAATAGCTTTTCCAACTGCTAGTCGCAATGATGCCTTTGACTGACCTAAAGCTTGCGCGGCTATTTTCTTAATTCTCACAAAGGCCTTCCATATAGTGAATCATGAAATCCTTCTTTGTAAACTAGTCGTTCGCATTACCTGATAGTTCTTTAGAATAGGCTACAAATGCAATAGCACAGGGTATGGTATTGGGTCTGCTACTTATTTTAGAATTTTTGAATGGCATACTTGCATGGAAGCTTAGGGGCAGAGTCATTTCATAAGTGAACGATACTACTTTTTTTGTAAGCTATTCTGGGTTTAGCCAGATATGCTTAATGTAACAATACTGAGAAACATGACGAACCCAAAAAAACTTTAAAACAATGACACTACTACTAGCACACCCCAGACAATATATAACTATTGTGGAATGACTACGTAAAACTGGGGTAACCAACATTCCATAACAACAGTGTGAGAACGAATGTAATCAACAGGGCTGCTTTTTATAAGGTATTTAAATTAGTGTAACAAAAAAAAATTGTTGCGGACAAGATAACATCCCCATAACTCCAGGTTAGCAGACCTGCACTTAACAACTGAGCTTCTGTCCCCGATTAAATTCTTATTAAGTTACTCTCTTTTAAACTAGAGTGCCGCATCAACTATATACATCTCCAAATTATATATTTTCAAAAAAAGGTAATGCAACACAGAAGTATCAAGTATCCGTTGTTGTTTATTGGGTAAATACGATTGTAATGATTTAATTTTATATTTTTTAAATAAAAAAATCTCAAATGTATATACATTATTCTTTTAAATTTTGTAGGGGTGTTTTAAATATGCCATCAAGTCTCATGTAATTTTCAAATTTTTTAAAACTTTATTTTTTAACCGTTTTGAGATAAATTATAGACCTTACACAATGTATTATAAGTAGAAAGATAATCAAAATTTATTTATTAGAAAAATATAACACAATATTAGGGAAAATTCATTTTTGTACATACGTTATACGTTCGTTATCATCTCAAAACAAAAGATATTGTATATAATAAATATTTTATATTTTGGGAAAGATTTCATAATACAAAATTTACATTACGTAAACCCTCCCCAGTTTTAAGGAGGATATGAACAAATTATTGTTTACAATAAATAAAATCTTGAAAGTAAGTAATTTTTGATTAGAATATGTGAAATATATACTAATCACTCAATAATGTAATTGTAAGATATAACTTCAGAAACACCATAAATCTCCTGAAAATACTATGAATACAAGAATACCAACTTGGACGATCCAGTGTTGTACAATATACAATTTAGTACCAGAAGACATGGTGAATGAAAAAAAAAACTGACCTCTTTGGTTCGGCTTAAACCCATATACCCTGGATTTAAATACCATCACAACCTGTTACTCGTTTTTTAAAATTAGTAAAGCAATATAAAATAAATTGCTTACCTTTATTTGACCTCCATAACCTTTCCATTCCATTCCTTTGGAGAGCCATACGTGATAATTCACTGAAGCTCTCCATAATATTAAAATTGCACAAGGGAGATACTTCGAAGAAAGCCATGCTGTGTTTTTCAGCATACATCTGTGCGTCTCGTTCACCTACTTTTCTGTTGAATGCTAAGTGCAATCTATTTCCAACCAACACCTTCGGAACTCCTGGGGCATGCTAAAAATATAATGGTTGTCAACACTAGATAATGGTCTACTATTTATACAAACACACTTCTCTCTGCAATGGTCTTAAGGAAAAATGATTGAAAGAGTTGATGAATAATCCAGAATTGCAGGATAGACAAATAGGATTTTGAAAAAATAAAGGAACGTTATATCCTTAACTATATATGCGAAATAAAAATTGGTAATAAAGGGGGAAAGTATTTATATTTTTGTTATCTTGAATGAGGCGCTTGAGAAAGGCCCTGAAAAGTGCCGACGTTTTATCCACTGTTGTAAGAGAGAAACGATTAGAAACCTCAATGGATTTTCTAAAGTTTCTGAATACGAAGCCTGGGCTCTTTCAAACTTCATACAAATCTTGTCACATCTTCCTTATCCCTTTGAAGATTTCTATGTTCTCTTTATACACCTCATTGACTGTTGGAAAAGTGCAAGGAAATAGAAGAGTACGAAAGGAAATATGACAGCTTTAATATGCACAAAAAAGTAAAAGAAATGACAGCTTTAATATGCACAAAACAGTAAAAGAAATGATAGGTACGAAAAGAAAACAAGAAACAACTATGTTAAATGATTTTAAAGGTAATGTCATCACAGGTGTAAGAGAAAAACTCAGGAGATGGACATAGTATAATGGCGAATTATTTCAAGATAATAGACCAAAGATTGTAAAACCACTGGACCAGTAGAACTCATAAAACTTATCAATGAGAAAGCAATAGATGGCTTGCTTAGACTATTCAACCAAATCTATTGCACAGGAATAATACAACAGCAGTGGCTAGTATCTACATTTGTTACCTTACATAAAAAGAACAAGGCTAAGAAATACTCTGATTGCAGAACAGTTGCAATAATGAGTCACGCTCTAAAGGTGTTCCTGAGAACATTCATAGAAAGATATTATGAAATTAGTGATAGTCAGATGGGCTTCAGGAATGGAAGGCACTAGAGAGGCATTGTTTGGTACCAATGTTCTGATGCAGCGATGCCTAGATATGAACCAAAACATACATGCATGCTTTATTGATTTTGAAAAGGCATTTGACAAGAATGGAAAGCTAGTAGACATCTTGAGGAAAAACATCGATAATCGAGATATTAGAATTATAAGAAACCTCTATTGGCATCAAAGGATCAGGGTTAAAGTTGACGAACTTTCGGAAGAGATAAACAATCTTCGTGGGATTCGCTAAGGCTACTTCCTGTTCCCTCTACTATTTAACGTGTACAGTGAGGATTTCTTTCAGAAATCTATAGCAGAATGCTCGGAGAGCATTTGAATTAGCAGCGAAGACTTCAATAATCTAAGATATGCAGGCAATACAGTTATATTTGCGGATAATATACGGGACCTTCAAAACCTAGTCGAATGCCTCAATACTGCTTGAAAAAATTACGGCCTAAAAACGAATTTAAATAATACAAAATTCATGATTATTACAAAAAAATTCCATTGCCAACGAAATTCTTCATATAGCTGGAACAAGTGTAGAGTCATGCAACATAAGTATCTTGGAAAACTGGTTACCCAAAACGCAGAATAAGCAAAAAAAATAAGAGCTCGTATAGAAATTGCTAGAGCTGCATATATTAAAATGAAAAAGCTGTTTTGTAGTCGTGGCATCAAATTAAAACTAAGGATTCTAATGCTCTGTTGCTACATATTTTCTACCTTATTATACGGTGCGGAAGCCTGGACAATTAAACAGGCAGATACAAACAAACTGGCAGCATTCGAACAGTGGTGTTATAGGAGAATACTAAAGATATCGTGGGTGGACCATGTCACAAATCTTGAGGTGCTTCAAAGGCTTAATAAAGAAGAGGAATTTATAAATACCATTAAAAAACTTAAACTGCAATACCTGGGTCATGTCATGAGGGAAGAAAGTTATGGGTTACTGAGACTGATTGTGGAGGGAAACATAAGGGGGAAGTAGTATAGGAAGAAGAAAGATCTCATGGCTTAGAAATTTAAGAGAATGGTTCGGCTTAACATCCAGTCAACTATTTAGGTCAGCTGTTAATAAAGTAAAAATTGCTATGTTAATTTCCAACCTCCGATAGGAGATGGAACTTTAAGAAGAAGGCCAGTTGATCTTCACTTACATGTTTTCTCAACTCGTTTCACAACAGATTAATATAATACATTCCACTCCTATACCTAGTTATGTTGTTAACAGAATATGTACACACCTCATCTACTTCCTTCAGCCATCTGTCAAGCCCATCAAAAGACCATCTATTTGTGATGTCATAGACTAGTAGAACACCTTGTGCCCCTCTAGAATATGAACGAATGATTGTGCAAAATCGACCCTGTCCTGATGTGTCCCATAATTGGAGCTTTACTCGTTTTCCATCTAATAAAATAGTGGTAGTCTTATAAGCTGTAACATAAACAACAATAAGACTTTATTATAAATAATAAGAAGATAATATACTAACTAAGCAAAAAACATAATGCTTCTGTAAAAAAATTTAGCTCAATCTGATATATTAAAAAAGTGCAAGCCAAAGAAGTTAAATTTGATGAAATGTTACATACCTTTTTTTATGAACATTAATAAATTGCGCTATGTGTAGGTTGTGGATAAAATAAGTTATATAATAATATTTTAACATTTTAAATCGAATTCAAACAAAACTTTCTATGGGATGCACTACAAATGCACACTTTTAAAATATTCCATATTAAGGATGCAGTAACGAAACAGATATGGATTATCATTAGGGGTCAGGAGGTCGTGTGGATGGACATAAATAAAAATTAAATAAGCGAATGCATTCAGGGGCACCTAAAAAATAAAACGAAAAAAAGTGAGAAATATGAACTCAGATTTGCCGTGGTTTTACATTTCATTTTGCATTTTTAATAAACGCTTAATTAAATGATGGTAAGGGGGAGTAGGAAGGGGAGGGCTTTGCCAGTTTTGTTTCTGAAATCTAGTCTCCCTAATTATAACTAACTAAAGAAATTAAACTAACAATATATATATTTAAACTAAATTTGTATCAAATTAATTGGCATAAAACATAATAACAATCATCATCAGTTATTTTATGTGCATTGTCTCTTTCTTAACTGATGTTTATGGTTGTTTGATGAAATAATTTTTTTTTTTACTTGTTTTGACGTTTCGCTGCTTTTTCAAATATTTATTTTATTTCCACTTTTATCTAACAATAAGGAATATTAATTGTTAAAATCTACAATATTTGTTAATACAAAAGTGTAATTAAATGTGAGTAGCACTTTTGTATGAACTTATATTATAGATTTTAACAAATATTATTTCTTATTGTATTATTTTGGTATTTCATTAAATCAAATCTGAAGCAAACCGGCCAAGTGAATATATTAAATACAGAAATCAAATATGTATCGAAAAATTTAGGAACATGCCAAAATTACAGTGGACACTGATTATTCAATTGCAACATTGAAACATGGCGATACCTCTCAATTTACTTACTCACGATCTTAAAGCATATGTACAAGGAATCAAATATATATTCGTATGTGGGGTGCAGCTAATTACCAACAAGAGCAGTGCTGATGATGTCTTAATGACAGAAACACGGTGTCTACTGCAATTTCGGCTCGTTCCTAAATTTTCGATTTTGCTTGAGACTTGATTTTAAAAAAATATCAAAATAATACATTCAAGACAACTATGGAAGCAACAAATTCTTATATTCCTTATTGTTAGATAAATGTGAATATAAAATAAACATTTGAAAAAGAAGCACATTAGCTTGTAAAACTTCAATCAAGTAAATTTTTAAATTTCATCAAATAACCATAACATCTCAAGAAAATAATAATATGATTATGGGTTCTGATCCTGTAGTCATTATAAAAATAATAATAATAATAATACATGTGCACATAAAACTAAGAACAAAAAATTGGGAATTGACACAAATCATTCGAATTTGTTTCCATTGCTCTTATTAAATATTGCAGCTTGTTTACCAAACAACTGTAGCATTTTACTCATTCGAACTGACCTTGACAGGAGGTTGTAATACGTCGGTGCAAGAAATAGATGTTAGTGTTGACTATATTCTATTAATTTTTTGAGTTTTAACTTCCTGACTCTTAATAGCCCTGTGTTATCTGAGTGAGATAGATATGTATCTTCATTTATTTTTTATATATAATTACAATACAGGCAGGCGCATTTTATTGAGATGTTTAAAAGCTACATCAATGGGAGAAGCCAATATACCAGAGTACAGAAGGGTGAAAATTGTAGAGTTAAAAAAATGTATGAAGTGCTCAAAGGTCTATATTAGGGGCATACCTATACATCATATATATTAATGACTTAACAACCTACCAAATCAGCGCCTCAGTAGCCGTATAGGTTAAAGGGCTGGGACTTCAATCTATGCGACTCCGCGGTGGCTTGAGTTCGATTCCCAGTCTCAGCATAAAATCGCAGGGACTTATAATTAAAATTGAAAAATGCCATCTATCAATTACAAAAATTAGCGCTAGGCAAAATAGCATGTGCCAAGGCCAATCAAATTTTAAAATTAAAAAAAAAAATTTTCCAAATCAATTTTCTAAACAAAAATAATTATAAAAAACTAACGGAAATAAAGACCTGCTAATACTAACAAGATGGACAAATACCAACAAGCTGTCTCTTAATGAAGCAAGTGTTACTAAATCCACATAGAAAGAACCCAAAAAGCACACAATGTCATTAAAAATAAAAGAAGAACTGAAAGTCAGTCAAATACCTAGAACTAACGCTAGACAAAAAACTGGAAAGCACACATAAACAATCTAAATGAAAATTTAAGCTCATACGTCAGAATGGTAAAGTAAAGTTTATTCATGACATAAATATTTCACATGTTGTCATTGTTATGCACACAGCATTTATACATCTACAAGTCTTTCTGGTGTTCCATAAACTCCAATACGCTGTAAAATGCTTCTCTCACCAAAATTTACCTCATGACTGTCTTGAAATTCTTTTCATCGAGTCTTCTTGTTCTTATTGGTAGACTGTTATATATTTTAAAAGCAACATGATTGATCGGGGACTGACGTTTTGTTATTCGGTTGTGAGGTAACGCTATATTTATTTTGTGTCTGGTGTCGAATGTGTGGAAATCAGCATTTGTTTTATGGTTATTTCCATTTCGAAGGTGCTTGGTATTGTTAATATTCCTTCTTCCGTAAATTGTGGTTTGTAGGACTCATTTTGATGTTTTCCGAATACTGCCTTGAATGCCCACTACTGCAACTTGAAGAGAATGCCGTATACCGCAACGTTATGGAAGTTACTGTGGTATGTTCCCTTGCCGCCTCAGTACTTGAATTTTGTGCTTTTTTTCTTATGGAATAGATGGATGTATTCAATTTCTTTCTCATTTTAGATATATGGTAGCACCAGCTCAATGTTTCTGAAATATATATTCCAATAAATTTTACATTTTTTATTCTTTCATTTTCATTTCTTTTTGTATATAAAGTCAAAGTTTACGTTTTGACCAACTTATTTATGTCAAACCTTTTTTTTGTTTGTTTTAGGCATTCCTATGCAGTAGCTTGAAGTTCTCCAATATCCATATTTGACTTTATAAAAGTTAAAGCAAAGAGACAAACTTTGTAGGCGGAGACATGTTCTGCCATATCATTAATGTAGATCAAGAACAATATTGGTCCAAGGAATGATCCCTGAGGTGCACCTCTCGCAGCTGTAATTTCTATCAAGTCAAAAGCTCTACTCAGATCACAGAAATTTATCTGAATATATTTTTGTAGTTAAATGCAGTCGTTATATTTGTTAGGACTGTTTCCATTGCAGAAATTGTGGATCTCCATTGAAGGTAGGCATGTTGATCTGAAGTAAGTACCTCATGCTTTTTTAAAAATCCTACAGTTCTATTTTTTTAAATTGTCTCGTATATTTTCGAAATCACCAGCAGAATCGATATTGGTCTATAGTTTTAGCAGTCTTCCAGATTTCCTTTTTTGTGTACTGATACCACTTAAGATTTGTTCAATAAGGTTGGAAAAATGCCATCATCCACTGCTTTATTTATCACATAAGCTAGGGGAATTGATATATTTTCTTTCTTTCACGACACTTGTGGAGAATTCGTATATATCTTAAGATGGTTTCCTCTTTAAAAACTTTATTATTCTTTCAACCTCATATGTTGTTGTATATGTCACGAAGATTGTACCAGTTGTTGCTGAAGTCATTAAATCCAAGGGTTTCGGATTGCTTTCAATGGTTCCCTTAAAAAGTCCCTTGTCTCTAAAATAGTTATTGAAGTAATCGGCCGTAATTTGAATATCATATTTTTTCTTTCTTTCCTGTCAGTAAGCTCTCTTACTATTTTCCATGTCGTGCTTTATTTGTTTTCCGTTGTTTGGAGTCTTCTTGTATATTGTTTCCTTTTTTTCGATGTTTATTTTCTTAAAAAATTTCTTTTTCATTTTTTTGTACATAGGCATGAAACTTTGATTGTTTGTTGTATTAATTATAACATAGATAGCTTCTAGTTAATTTTCCATTTTTTTTTAATTCTTCTGTTCTGTATTGAAGTTTGGGATTTTGTTTTGTTCTTAAAATCCGTTTTTATAAGAAATGCCTTGTAAAAATTAGTTATCAAGATATCATTGAATTCTTGGCAGAATTCTTCTGCTGTGAGATGTTGCATATTTACTTGAATCCAGTTTGATTTATCCAATAGTAATTTAAAATCATTTATGTGCTTTTTGCTATAATTTCTCATATTAATTTTTTGCTTTCATTTTTCAGGTATGTCTGCTACCATACTACCTGCCCTAAATGGTCTGCCATGTGGAAATTTGCCATAGCTCCTGTGTAATCTCTGTTTGATGTATTCAGGAAAATATTGTCTGTGTTTGTAGAACTGCTTCGGACATTATATTTAACAGTTTATCACCATTCTGTTTTTCTGTATTTAGGCAGATATTAAAATCACTAATATTGTGCTTTTTATAAACTTTGTGTAACATCCTGCAAAGTTTGTGGTAGTTTTCCAAAGAATAGTTTTCACCCACTTTTTCTCGTGAAGATGGTATGTAGGAACAAATCATGACAGAACCACATAGAACAATGACATACAAGGCCTATATCAAAAGCAAACTGACATACATGTTGCCCTTCTGGGGAACTGGAAAGTATTAAGCCAACTGCAATAAACCTAAAACACATAGTCAAGCACAGATACAGCCTACATAACAATTTGGCTACATAGCAATTTGGAAGAACTCGGAAAGTATGAAGTATTGAAGATAGTACATACACTAAAGGACATGAAAAATAAAGAAATTAAGCTGCTACCTACCAACATTCAAGAAAAAAGTGTAACAATAAGTGTAAACAAAATGGCAAACATGAAATCTAAAATATATATTGTTAATAATTACTATAAATAGGTAATATTATCTGATACTGAGAAGAATTCACTATTAAAAAAAAATAAATTCATCCTGGTTGCTTATTTTTGCATGTAGATATGTACTTTTGTATTTATTCATATTTCCTTTTATGTACTACAAATAACATCTGATTTAAAACAACTTGATTATTTGTTTTACTAGTGCCTAAAACAATTGTCTTATGAAATTTTTCTTCAAAAACTTATAGTAGAGGTAATCACGATAATATACTGCCTGCAAATATTCTTGTTAGTATGCTTGCCATAAACTGTATCAAAGATATTTAAATATTAAGTAATGAAATGATAAATTTTATTGAATAAATCATATGCTAAAGGTTAGTGTATAATTGTATAACAAACTTTTAGAAATATTTATTTACCAGTAAAATCACATATGTTGGATAAGATTTAAAATTATACATTAGAATTAGATTCTTAAATGTAAGTAAGTTATGAATTTTCACATTGAAATTATTACGAACAAATAACTAAATCTTTTGACAACAAAAATGATGACACTTATTACCTAAATGCAACTGAAATTGATTGACGTAGGTCTTGAATTTATAAACACCATAGGAATCATTGGTTTGAATTCTATTAAACACTCCATTTTCAGTTCAGTTCACACTCAAGATGTCTGAGTAACCCAGGTCAAAAGAGATATCTCAATGGCTATTATGCGGTTTGCTGTTTGCAGAAGGTGATCTGAAAACTAATCCTAGAAAGATGCCTCGCATAAGCATTATCAAATGTACCATGGTGATAGAACCTTTTCTACTCCCCCTGAAATAGCATCTAACTTCAACAATTTTCTCAGCAGCATCCTAAACTGATAAACATCCATACTTGTCATGCCATTCTCTACCTTCAATTCTTCTTTTGTTTCTGGTTTTTTATGTAAAATTAAACCTATTTTTAGCTCTGGCCCAGACTTGGTGATTGAGTTGATACCTCATGACTGTTATACAACAACTAATAATTGATTAAATATCTGTCTTGATGTCTGAGAGGCACTTGATAAACAGAAATGGCTGAATGTGGTGTACTTGAACTTTTTTAAGACCTTGGGCTACCTTGATCATTTCCTACTGATTATCAAGTTTCATACTTTTAACACCTCCGTTTCGTTGCTTACTCTGATTTTTTCTTATAATAGCCCTAGGTACCAACATTTTAGCTAAAATTAGTTTACTCTTCTCTGCAGGTGCTCCTCTCATCTAGTATCCCACAAGGAATCAAACTGGAACCCTTGATATTCCTTCTTTCTTATGAATTGATCTGCGTTGTTTGCAGTTCTATATGGTGCTTATATTTACTGATGATGTCAAGATTTGCAGCGTGATCAGCTCAATTGATAATTGTCATGTGCTCCAGAGAGTTATGGTTCATGTTTTCCACTAATATGATGTTAACTTGCTCGTGAATGTTACCAAATGCAATTCTCTAGGAGACTATTGGTATTGTCTGCGTGAGGATATACAAACGGGAGCCGATGAAGGATCTTGGAATGCTCTTTAACCCTTACCTTTTCTTCTTGTCCTACATCGAACCTATAACTCACTATAATTTAAGTCCTTCGTTTTGTCACACATTGTCATACATGCTTCCTTCAGGTTTTTTTCGAATTTCTCTTTCTTCGTATTTTTGGCCTTCTATGCATTGTTTCGTGTTTACCTTCTCATGATTGATGTATTTTGACATTTGTATATTCTAGGTTTTGTGTTTATTTTTATTGGTGTTTTGCAACTTTTTTAGACTTCTCTGAAGTTAAGGTTCCCATCAGCCTTTTGTTTTTTGATTTTTGTTCGATTTTACATCTTATTTCCGGTTAGTTTTTGAGCTTTAACACATTGTTTTGTGCTTGTTTAGTTGCCTAACTCGGAGTGTCTTCTGATTTCGAGTTTTCCCTGTATGTACCTTTCTATTTACTTTTCCAACTACCTTTTTGGTACATTTACATGACTCTCTTTGTGTATTTCCCGTCAATATTATTTTATGTTTTACATTATGAGGTTTTTTTACATTTTTCAATATTTTGTAAAGCCTCTTGTAGAGACTTGTTTTGTTTTATCTATCTCATGTTATAGACCAGAAGATGATACAGGTGCCTCGAAACATGTCGGCAGAAGAAAAAGTATTTATAAAAACTGGTGTATTTGACAATTATTTTTGTATTTTTTATAATTTCATTTTTGTTAAAGACATTGATCAGGTCTAAGCAAGATTACACATCTATTATTTGGCATCCTCACTTGTAGAAGTACACTGAATTTGTGAAGTAAATATTTGTATTTTAAGATATAAATTTATCTGGAATAAGGATTCTTTTACGAGCTTCACCTAACATTCTGTAGGCAATTCTTGTTGAATTTCTTCCTCCTTTGAATCCAAAGTTACTACCAATTCAGAGGATTCACTTTCCGAAACTTTAATATCTACTTCTTCTCACACACTATCACTTTGTACATCCTTGCTACAAACCAAGAAAATAATAACACAATGTACAGAACTAAGCATTCTGCTAGAATGAAATAGATTTTACTATTTATTTTGAATGTTGCTTGCTTTTATATCAATATAAAACGGTATAGATATGTTATTTATCAGTACAACAACAGGGCCGTACCAAAAATATGAGGCAAATACATTTTGTTCAAATTAAAATTTCCTGAAAATATTAACATGAGAGAAGTTCTCGTTCAATCGTGGTTAATAGGATATGAAATTGTTTGCTAAGTAACTAACATATGTTTTAGACACTCTACCACAGGAAACCTTAACTAAAATCTGAGTGTATATATATATATATATATATATATATCCATCCCTTTGCGTATTTTACAAATTTACACAGGCAGAGAACTGAAAGCTAATTAAAACAAATACCTATCCATTTTGAAGTACTTAATTAAGAAAATTATGAATCTCAATGATTCAGTTGTTGTAATGATCTATATTTTACAGTTCACTATAAAATATTAATTGTATAAATGTAAAACTGAAACTGTAACGATTTCAAATATACAACTGACTATAAAAGTTTTATCAAAGGAAGTGTGTCTCCCTAATTTTGAAAATATTGAATAAAACATTCAGTTGTTGTTACAGGACCATAGTTAAAATTCATTATCTATGTACATTGACCTTTAATCTTGGATGCAATCATTAATATTACAGCAGGTATTTACTAAGGTACATCACAACATTTATAAAATAGAAGACAATACGTACACTTACCACTGCCGCTACAGAATGGTGATTCAGAAGCACCATCGTCTAAATCGGAAAGGATTTCTTGTTTGCCAACATCGCTATCTCCAACCAAAAGAAACTTCAACAAGTAATCATACTGCTTCTGCGGAGGCCTACCAGTATCCTCAGCCATAACAAAGGTATTGGACCAATTTTAACCATAATAACACTTCACCCACAAATAATCACCTCACAAAAACACCATACACCTTATCCTATGGCGTCACAGATGGGTCTCAATCTAAACCCACTACATGAATACCATTTATTTACACTTGTAACATATAAAAATGTTAATATGTACCTAGCTTTCGTTTATTTTTATAATAGCAAGGTCGTTTATTAACTGCACAAATCTACTCAGGATATTCGACTAACGACACGTCTTCAGTACAGGAAGAACGAGTGGTACTTTAACGAAGAAAATTGTATTTTTTGTGTACGTTGGAGGCTACCACAGAAAATTTTTTGGAATTTATCAAAACTCGATCTTACAAGACCAAAGAACTGTCAACTTCAACATCACAGGGGGCCAGGGTGTTTTGTGTCAAATGTCTAGTAACTTTCCAATAACAAACCTAAAAATCCCTAGTTTATAAATTCAAAATTTGTTTGGCCAGTTTCACTTTCACTTGACGATATTTCTTTTATTTCCCTTGTTCTACTTTTGACCTCTTGAATAATTAATAAACGATTAAGATGAGAAAGTAAATTTTAAGGATTTTACTGCTAGTGCTATGGTATTCCAACAAATTACAGCTTGTTTCAATCCTTATAGAAATTTAAATAAAATGCCTCCTTTGTTAAAAATTATTCCACCTAATTCATAATAGAGTTATTAATACCTATTTTTAGAAAGAAGAAAATTATTGGGTTCATACCTTTTATTCAGGTTGGGTACCTTTTTGACATAATTCAGAATTCCTTATCAACTAAATGTGAAACTCTACATACCACTCCAAAACAATTTTTTTTAAAGGTAAACAAAACAAAACTTGTAAAGGAAATTCATTTTATTAAACAAATTACAGTATACAATAATAAAGGACTACACACATTAGACATAAACTCAAAAAGGAACTTCTAAGGATATCACACATAAAGCTTGTTAGTAAATGAAGCTTCCCCATATTTATTGTGATACTTTCATTTACATTTCATATTTATTAACTTCATCGACCAACAAAACACAATTGTTCCACAGCCTACTTATTACATATATCACAGCCGATCGGCAAGCTCTTTATTTACTAACAAGATGGAACACACTTCATAAGGGATTGTTATATTTCTGCCTTGGTTATATGCTATGATTAACATTACATGCATATTTCAAATTATATCAGAGCAGCTTTAAAATTATACAAACTAATTTGTTAGGTAGATACCTACAATTTTAAGCTGTGTGTAAGAGACAGAGAGCATTGCAGTATCTATGTTAAGGATCTAATAGCTTAGAAAGGCGTAGAAGATCAAACAGAAAGTTGTCTTCACTCGTTATTGTCAAGCTTATCAAAATTTCTATGAAAGGGATTTAGATGTACATTCATTAATTTTATGAATAAATATGCTATTTTGACAGATTATCAATTTGGTTTTCAGCGAGACAGATCTATGAAGGATGCATAGGCAAATTAACTAAAACATTAACAACTCTAGTTAGTAGTTTTTTATAATTTCTCAACATTTGTCATTAATTTGCTCCATAAATTGAGGTGGTATTCACGAGGAATCATTTTGGAGAATTTAGACATATATAATTAACATCTTACAATCAGGCCAAACAGATGGCCCAAAACCAGAGGCCATATTATTCAGTTGATTGTTAAGAAACATAGGATGTTAAAAGTTCCAAATAGAATACATAATACTAAAATAACGAGGTTAAGTATTGTGGTGGTAGAAGACAATATAAATGAAGCACACAGACATCTGAATTCAATGAAGAGCGGTAAGTGGGATATTTGTCACCAACTCCAAACTTCGCCATTTGTTCCAGTAGTTGTAGTACAGCATATTTTATTTTTGTAATGTATATGTGTTGTTTTTGTATTATTATTGGAATAATAAAATCTTAAAAGTAAACTAATGAACGGAGAAATGCAAGTGATGAGAATTTGGGAGAAAGAATGTTGGGTAAAATTACCACAAGATTCAATGGAATTTCATAGATTCATCTAAATATTAGAAGAACCACATACCCTTGTTAAAAAAGCAGGTTGGGATTTGAGTTTATAAAACTATGATTTGTGTTGATGTTGGATAACTAAAAGCTGTTAGTTATCAATTCAAAATTTGTTTGGGCAGTTTTACAATCTATGTATGATATTTATTTTATTTTACTTGGACCTCTTGAATAACAAAATGAAAAGATGGCTGCAGTACGAAATTGAGAAAAAATTAATTACCTAGCAAAAGACAATTGACACATAACTGTACGATGCCTTCCTGAAGTTAAATATGGTAACGTGCCAGATTAAGGTATTGTTGAGTAGCCCTGGGCAATTATGAAATTTCATAATTGACTATGGATTATTGCGAAATAATCGATTATATTGATTAATCCATAAAATTGGGTAATCAAATAATCGATTAATCAAATAATCAATGATCAAATAATCGATGATAGAAAAATCAAAAAATAGAGGATCGATTAATCAAATAAACGATGATCGATTAATCAAATAATCGATCATAGATTAATCAAATAATCGATCATCGATTATTTTATTTTATGTAATCAAACTTCAATTAATCGAAAATAATTCCCAGGGCTATTGTTGAGGTCCTTCATCACATATCTGGGATAACCCATGGGTGATACCTTAATATTAGAAATGTGGTTTTGGATATGAAGGAAACAATTACAAATTAGAGCAAATATTAACCTATGACCTCATTGCAAATGTAATTGCAAGATCTAAAAAGAGAATGTAGGAAGTATTTGTGGATATAGTTTAGTTAAGTTTATTTATTAGTCCATATATCAATACAATTGAATTGGACAGGTCAACATAATACATGAATCTCAAAAAACTATAAATCAAATTGAATGCAAAATAACCAATTAAAAAAAACAATTCCCAACTCTGTACACAAACAACATAAAAAAGTAAACGTAAATAATATTTTCAAAATTATAAAGTTAAATTCAATGAATTTATCGGCAGATGTTTTCGTATTCGAGTTGAATACGGGTGAAAATCCTGATTTCTACTCATTTCTGGTAATCTTTTATATATATACCACACTAGCTCAAATACGTAAATAGATGAAACAGTTAATATTTTACACTGGATAAACCAAGGATGACAAAAGTCTCTAAACAAAATCGAGAACATACTACGTAGTATTCTTTTTTTTGCTACTACTTTACTCGTTCAGTTTGTGAACTGTTACCCCATAATATTATGGCATATTGCACCCTAGATTGCACTCCTGAATAGTAAAGCTGAAGAATTACTGCCACAGTCAAAATCTTTGAGTAGAAACAAAACTAATACGCTCCTGCATTTAACCTCCTATTCAAGAGGTTGCAATGGTCCTCCCATGACAGAGTTTCCTCAAATTCAACTCCAAAAACCGTGCATTTCCGGACCATTGTATATTATTAACTCCTATTCCCAATTAAATTTCCTGCATTTGTCTTCTCTGAAGTGTGTGGAAAAGAATATAATTTGTTTTACTTTGATTAAGAAAACCACTGCCACACATTAGACAACATCTCGTTTGCATTCGCCTCACTCTCCTGCAAGTTGTCATAATTCATTAAAAAAGAAGCATCATCTGCATAGAGTTACTTCTGTCGATATCATTTATGTATCGACCCTAATATTGATCCCTGAGGAACACCCATTCCCACCACAAGATACTTGTATTCTATGCGAAGTATCCCAGGGATCAATCTTAAGGCCACAATGTCGTAATTTTTAGAAATGATCTGCATTTCATTATTGCAGATAGATGTATCTAATATATAGCCAAATCTACTAAATGGCTTGGAGACTTGAAACTTATTGTAAAATAAATATAATGTAAGGCAAGCTGATTATATAGATGGTAAAGATTTGATGAAAACTAATATGGGATAGAGACCAACTCGAAAATATAGTCAGATAAAACAGTAGAATAGGGCAAAGATTATTGTGAATTTATAGATACTATAGATCGAATGATGCCTCTACTTGGAAAAGATTAAGAACATATCATTACAAAATCAAAGACAAGAGATTCACCTTAAAAGGTATTTGTGCGAAAGGCTTATTTTTTTAATATTAGGAATGTGAACAACCTGCCAATCAAAATTATAAGACTAATTTATATTTGAATGCTGCACTGATGAAATTAGAAAAATATATAAATAAACAGGTCTGTATTCTCAAGTTTTGACAAATTCGCCACAATTTAAGAATAACGACGATTATTACATTTCAGCATTGCTTTGAGGATAACGTTTAAAATATAAATTATGTTTTAACAGGGATGATAAACATACCTGAAATATAATAAGTACCTAACTAATAATGTTTTTATAACAATGTAGAAAACCCTAATTAATAATACTTACAATAATATTTGTTAATTTTGGTTTCTTGTTTAATACTGGTCAGTAAATTAGAATTTTTCATTTTCTTCTTTAGGAATAATACTTCATTTTTGACACTTTTATTTTAAATGACAAGTTTTATGAATGCAAATTAAGTCCTAATTTTGATTTTTAAACTTTTTTCTCCTCTGTAATCACACTCGTTTATTTTAAATACATATATGTTATATAAACAGAATAATTAACAAAATTCCTACCTCTGTTGTGAAAGATAGTTACAAAAAATCCAATTAATGTATAAAATAAATAACATATAGAATACAGTGAAGTAAAATGACTCCATATTTACTTTTAAAACTATTCAGTAAACACATGTTTTGTACATTTCAAATAATATAATAATGTACATGATTGAGCTGTTGTGACTTTACTGTTTTCTATTAAAAAACTGAATATATAAAAATAATATATATAATATACAAAAGCATTATCTTAAGATACACGTTTTTGATTATAACATCTACATTATTTTTGAGTATTTTTGTGGTAAACATTCCATTAATAATATACGAAATACAAAGTTGGTGTTAAAGCAGAAATCATTAAAAGTAAAAAATATATTCTGCTCACTAAAAGAGCACAGGTTTTAATATACAATAACAATATAAAATTTAAATGAAAACTCATTAAGATATGTTCACAAACATACTTTTACCAACTAGGGTTTCCTCAGGTTTATCTGGTAAAGGAACTTATATTGTCTAGAATCTATAACTAGTGGCAATATCTATAGTTACCCTTTTTTGTATAAGTACATTAAATAATACTATATTTTAGGACTTCTGAGCTTGAACGCCACAATTTCCAATTCACCAAAAATATGTTCGCTATAAAGTAAGCCTTCTGTTGGACATACGAAACCTAAAACGTTCTTATAATGTTTGGTCACAATGCGTTTACAGTTTGTACTATGTTTACATTATTTCTTAGAACAATACATAAGTATTCTATCATGTACTTTCTTAGCTTAGCCTAAAATTTGAGTTATAATTTTGAGATAAAGCCTTTAAATCCTATTTGTTGTCTCCACTACAAATTACTTTTGCATAATTATTAGGAATTATTTTATGCCATTACATTTATAATTTGAAAAATTAGTATATCTATACTTTCTATTTTTACCAGTCTGGATAGCTATACATTGCAAGCCATGTTTGTAAAATTAGGAATTTTTTTTTAATTATTACAGTACATTTTGCACGTCGTCAGTAAGTAATTTCGAAATAAAAGGTTCTAAGTGCACTCGGAATCTTCAGTCAAAAGTCTGTACAAATTTTTAGATAATATTTGGATAATTTGAAGTTTAAATTTGACATTTCGTAAATTGACTTCCGCTCTTTCTTCACAACAAAATGTCTAATATATTGTGATTATTGCTTGATAGTCAAGCTCTTGGTGGATTATGCAGGCCATAATTGAATAAAAGTAAAATGGTTTTAATTTTTAAACAGTATAGTAAGTGTAACATGTTCTCACTGAGGCGACTCACATCACACGTGAAGAAATTTTTCACTCTCATATAAAAAATCAAGTTAACAATTTATAAAATGAAAACATTGTAAAATAATTGAGCAGTAAATATTTTGCTGAAGGTCTGCAATGTGCGTTCCACTGAATAAAAAAGTGCAAAAATGGTGTCAACTAATTATTGGTCAGTTATTTCACAGTGTATTGATTTATTTATACAGTAAGTCTATTAATACAGCATATTTGTACATACATTGTTTACATAAAACGTGCAATTTTGATTTTGTTTTTAAAATTTGAATGAGATAGGCGAGGATTCCAGTCTGAACTTCAAGCAATCCCAAACAAAAAGACTCATTTTGTAAGCCTACATTATTCAGAAGCTAACAGATTTATCACTTTTGTGTTATTACTCACCTAATCATGAATGTTACAACTGCGTTGCCATTTTAATTACTATAAGCTATAACTAGACCCCCTTGCTATTTTAGTTACAATTAAATATATGTATATTTCAACTCTGTGCTTATTGTGAGGTTTTTGCATTTTGTGTACACAAATTACAATCATGCAATTTCTTAAATTTTTTAATGTGTACAATGTGAGTTGTGATAATGTGTAGAAAGTTTTTGATGTTGGTGTTAGTCATTGGCGTCTGTGCAAGATTTTGAGCAATTCCGTTATTCCTGGACAGATACCTCTATGTTGCAATCAGTCTTCTGGTAAAATAAGATAGGCACACTTTAAAACATTTGCCCATACTCTACCTCTTTTTCGTGGTACAATTTCAGCATGTCCATGGCATCTTGAGCCTGTCTTTTTTCACTGAGAAAACGGCCAGAAGCTATAAATATAAAATAAAAGATGTAACAAGAAATTGCATTGTATGTATTATCTATCTATGAAACAAAAGTGCAATGTCAAATAAAATAGCTATGATATTTTGAAACATATCTAAATGAATTAAATGTAATATACTTCCATGGTTATTATCTATATCATCGGTTCCCAACCTTTTTTGATTAGCGTACCACTTGACAGGTCATTTCCAGAGATTGTACCCCTCATATCAGAAATTTATTAAGTATATTTTACGTGTTGTAACTGTAAATCAACAATGAAAACAATCTAATGTGGATTAAGAGCATATATTTATGTTCATAACTTAAAAATAATACAATTAAATAAAGATAACCATGGCAAAGTGCACAAATAACTAATATAAAGTCTATTATTTCTGATTGAAAGGTACTCAATGTGATCCTCGTCATTGTTCTTCGGCACATAATTTTTTGAAATCGGGTTCAACTAATGCGAGGTATAACCTTATATCTAGAACTGCATTCTGATTATTGCATTACATATTTTTGATAAAAATGTATGAAAAGAAAGCTCTTTCTAAAAGCTCCGTACTGTAAATGGCAACAGAAACTTAAGCGCTTAGTCAGAAAGCAGCTCAAATTCTTTGCTAATGTCTGTCTAAAGTTAAGAAGAAATTTTACTTTAAATTGTGATTTTAAAGTGGTATAAGTTGAAAGTTAAATCAACTTCTCTTTTTCCTTGATTGAAAAATTAGCTACCTGAAAGAATCCCTCTTCAAATGGATTTAGAATCAAATAGTTTATGTTGTCAGGTTTCGGAAAATATTTCCAGGGAGAGTCGTAGTTTATTTTCAGGTAGGAAATTGTGCAAAGTTTCAAATATCATTTTCAATACAAGACATCCAAAAATCAATTTTTTTAACCATAGATTCAATTTTGTCAGGCACACCAAGTATCGTTATTGAGCTATTTTGAAGCGTTAAATTTAACTTGTTTATATGTAGGATAATATCTGATAAATATGCAAGAGCCTGTAGCCATTTATAGTCGTGTAATTTGGATGATAACTATATAGGGTGGCCTTAAAAAAAATCTTGTACCTCATGCCTCAGCTCAAACAGACTGGTAAGAACTTTACCGCAAGATAGCCATCTTATGAAAGAGCATTTCACCCGTAAATGGTTGTAAATATGGTCTGGTTTGGTAGCCAGGTAAGGTATATAATTGTTGGCTGGAAGAAATGCTCAGATTGGTGGTATAGCCATGTGCATTTTGTTCCTCTAAAAGAGAAACAGTCCTACTGTATATATAAATGGCACATTGAGTTTTATGTCCGACAGGACACTTTCTGTTTAAGATAGAATTAATTTCTCAAACATTGCATTAGCACATTGGATAGTATTTTGCCTTTCACAAAATTTCCCAAGACGAGAACAATATACAGAAAGTGTGAATGTATGTAGATGTAATGAGTATCAAAAACTATTTTTGTACTCCAGCTTGCACAAGACACAATAGAAAGATGAAACTTTTTGAAGCTCTACATATGCCTTCCAGTTAAGGTTTTTGCCAAGTTGTCACCGAGAAAAATCATGTATCTAAGAGAGATAAGATCACCCTCAATGTCAACCCTAAACTGGTCTGGCTAGCCGAATATTTAATGATGAAAGCTTTTATGCATTGAGCTTTAATTCGTTCTTCATAAATTATTCTAACTCAGCTCCAAAATACTCCACAATAGTGCGTCCCAGTTTCTTATTTGCTGAGGCACCGACTGCAAAAATATCATCAGCGTATTGAGACACAGGACCCAGAACTCTCGAAGGCAGGTTGTAAAAAAAGACATAATGAAGCCCTAAGGAATGAATGAGCTCGAGAAGATTGTTTTCCCTTAATCATCACTTGCCATCATGCTTCTTGTTGTGTAGATAATCCTTTATTAAATCCAAGACCAAATGTGTACCAGCTGTTTTCACTTTACCATTTATGGAAGCTGTCATGATATATAATTGCAGTTTTTGTGTACTTATCATGAATGAAGCCAAGTTGGCATTGATTTAATAGATTCTTTATTTCGAAGAACGACATACCCTATTGTCCATTTTGAAGATAGGCTTTACCAAGGAGCATGTGAATTAATTATACACAAGACCCTCAATATATGCGAATTCCAATTTACACGTATCATTTTTTGTACACGAAGCAAAATTCAGTTATGCACGAATTATAAAACCATGTTTTGCCATTTCATGTACTACATAATTTGTTGGCTTGTTAGGATGTTTCATAGAATTCTTTTATGCCAGAAGAAATAAATATAATATTAACAGTGGTTAATATTTTCTGAAATTAAAACAACTATTTGTGATATTGAATAATAACTACTCTAAGGGTATGCGGGCGGTTGGAAAAAATACAGTAGAGTATATAAGGAAGTTATGTAAAATAAATTATGTTAATGTATACTGTTAAACTGAGGTACAAATTACGTGTACATAAATTTATCCTTGAACGTTTTCGAAGTTTTGAAATGTCAGAAACTAGATGAATAGAAGAGATTAAAAAAGTTGGACTAATTTTAGCCTACAGTTGTAGAACTACACAGTATGGGAGCGTATGTGTAGTTCACATTCATTATTACGTGTGAATCTTAGTTCTAAAACTATAAAATAAAAGCAACCATACCTTCTTTTAGTTGACCCAAAAAATTCTTGTCAAAAAATGTAAGATCATCCAGAGAATCTGGATCCATGTCACTAATCAGCTCGAGTTCAGGTTCCCGAAGCAAAGACAATAGGCTAACATTGTTGCGAAGTTTTGCAATCAAATCAGCAATTTGTGCTTCAACTCTTCCTATACCATCTGCTACGTCTACATTAAAGTCATAAGGGGGTGCTGGTGGCAACCAAATTTGTTCCTCACCTACTAGAACCATTATACTGGTGTTCGCATCGAGGGTTGCAAAATACTCGTTGTCGTCAACTTCAGTACCATCACCTTCAAGAACAACTGTAAAATCAACTTCGTTTTCTAGGCCCATTTCCATTTGGAATTTTTCAATTAGATCTTCCAAAGTTGACGCTACTACCTCCATACGATGTTGTCGAGTTACGTTTGTAACTTTGAAGAGTTTTCCGTTTTCAATGTGACCATTTACTAATGGTATTTCCATGTCCTAAAAAAAGTATGGAACTAGGCGATGCATTTTTAATTCAAGTTTTTAATTAAAAAATTTAAATTCAGAATTACAAAAAGAAACTTAAGGGAAACTTTTGCAAGATTTGGCATTCCAGAAGTACATAATAAATTAATAAATGGGTTTAAAATATGAGACGAACAGTGTTTCCCAACCTGTTTTTCCTGGCGATACATTTTTGAAGGAGTAAAATTTTTGCTACACAATATTATAGTAAAAAAATATTTTTGGTTATTTTTAATAATAAAACTTTTTTTTATTTATAATATTAATTTATAATAACAAAAATTAAATTAATTCATTTAATTAAACAAGAATTAGTTTTAAAAAATCTGAATTTTAGTGAGATATTTGTGTGCTTATAAATAATAATATAATAAAAGTAATAAAGTAAAAGTATAAAATAAAAATATATATATAAACAACAATCTTTAAAAATTTATAATTTGAATGAGATATTTGTGCCTTGGCCTTTTCATTTAATTTGATGATAAACGAATTTGCAAACATACAATGTGGAATAAGGTATTAAAACATTGATTGCTTCTTTTGATTTAGTAGTAAATTCCTTAGATACATTTATCCAAAATTGGGTATTAAATATAATTTCGATCATTCTTTAACTAACATAATTCTAGCGTCTCTTGCTTTTCGTAACTGTTGTACAATAATTAATAGTAGCAGCATTTTAAATGATAATGTTAACAAAGGTACAAATGAAAGTGTAGATCACAATGTTTTATATGTTAGTGGGTGGTTTTATTTCACTGTAGTTTAATATTTATCTATCATATATAAAAATATATTGAGCAGCCGTGTAAACTCATAGTTCGAAGGTTTATTTCTGTTTTACAATTAGATATTTATTATCTCTTTTAGTTTAAAATCAACAATAAAGAAGAAATAATCGAATAGTAGTATCTGACGATATTATACCTGTTTTTACTACTAAAGTAGGCACTGACAACCTTTTACTGGAATAGCAGAAGAGGAAATACTCATAATATATTCAAT
>JAWQRN010000078.1:0-40872 GCA_033557685.1 Sperchopsis tessellata
TTTGAATGGTAACGTTTTCTTAGTTACCTTTCTTTAAAAAAAAATACAACAAAAAAAGACATTTATTAATAAACCGAAATTAGTTCTTAATCGTCACTATATAACATACCTTGTCTGTATTATATTTACAAATTTAATTAAAAACTACATCTGTATTTTATCCTAGCAATTAACACATTATTTAAAATAGTTACAGACGTTTTATTGTTCTTAAGTTTCAATTTTCCGAGTTTCGGTGCACAATTATTTTATGTTGACTCGTGCCGTGGTGCCTATTATTTTATATCTAGATTTTCATTAGATCTATTAAAATTCACTATTTATTTACATCTAGAAATATAGACAGTATCGTTTCAAGGTTTGATTAAGAAGACCGTTACCGTAAACCCATTTTGCGGAAATGCAAAATTTCTCCATCCTTTTGTCTAATCGCTCTCTGGTTGCGTCGTTGTTCGGCCTGTTCTATAGGCAACCGAACTTACTTATTTAAATTTTCAAAATGTTCGCATTTAATTTAGACGGTTTTTTTGAAATGCTACATAAAGACAGAGGTCCATAAACTGTTCCAACCGTAGTTATTACATGAACCTAATGTTGTTAAAATCTTCCTCAATTGTTATCTGAAAATTTAGCGACGTTCACTTCACCTTATATACAGCTCTTCTATAACTGTAATTTCAAATTATTTAAATTATATATCCAGTTATATTATTTGATTTTTCTCTGGGCGGTAACATAACGTAATTTCCAAGTTTCATTCTATTTTAGATAAAAGCTTTTATTATTTTTCAGAATCTTCATCCTCGTGCTCTGTGAGACTACAGATACGAACGTTTTGTTTTCTTGAACGTTGCTCAATCACATTTAATATTTTCGTCACGTTCACGTTATTTTCTGTTGGGGAATAATTTTCTGCCTTTGAATGAGCAATATCTCATTTTAAGTCTGTTATATCCTCCTTTAGATTTTTAACGTATTTATCAATTTTACAAGTTGTGGCATTTTATATTTTTAAATACTTTTTGGATTTCACGTGCTTTTTTCCAAACTTTTATTTTCTCACATTACAGGAAAATGTTGAAGATTACCTGCAACGAAGCTAACCCTTTTACTAGTTTTGCCTCATGACATTATTATTAACAAATTATCTTCAGATGAAAGGTCTGGAACTGAATATTTTATACTATCGAAAGCAATATCGGGAAAAAGTCAAGTCTGTAACAAATCACTATTAAATAAAAAGCAGGATGTTCGACCATTCAGGTTATCATCCAGCTGCACGTGCATTCTGTGCAACGTGAACACAACACTGTTTTCACGTTGCCCAGAACGCACGTTCAGCTTGATGATGACCAGAATGGTCGAAACCGGTCGCTAAATAAATAATAAAAATATTGTGGAAGGACAACATCCTGCTTTTTATTTAATAATAAATATCCACAAGACAGCAAATTTCCTTTTTAATAATAACAAATCACTAGTTCAATGAAATATTACTTAAACATATTTAAAAATAATTATAGTGCTATTCCGTAAAATAGTTGTTCAATTAATGTTTCTAATGACGATTAATTGAAACGTTCATAGACCAACTAGAAATGAATTAATTATACATTCTTCCATAGAAATGGATAAAAAATATATTTTTAATACTTTATTTTAGTGGCTAGGTAACTACATATTTATATTATGGACAATGACGGAGTCTTATAAAATTCAACATATATTATTAAATGTCTAGAAAGGAAAATAATTCAGTCGAATGATTTTGAGGCTTCTAACTCATCTTTAGGAGATTTGATATTTATCAAGACTAATATTGAGAAAAATTATTTATTTTTTCCCAGGTAGATGACGGTGAATTTTTGGTATCAATTGGGTAGGTTAATAATGTCTCTACTTTATAGGACTTGCTTCACAGTAATCCATATATACTTGAATTGAGTTTTAACTAGATACTGGAAGAGAAAGGAAAATAATTTCCTGGATTTCTTGCCTGGTTCTTCTATAGGGTTTTTTGGCAACTTATCTATATAAATGTATTCACTGGTACCTATGTTATATAGACTTCCTAAAATAAAGAATGATATCTTGAAAATGAGACTGGTGGCTTGTTTATTACCTTTTCCATTGATGATATTCTTCTTCTTGCGGTACCTATCCTTTCCGGATTTCGCAGGCTACTGCCCTGAAAAGTTTGGTTGTGGTTATAGTGAACCATTTTTCAAGTTTTGTGGCCAAGAAATCTTCCAACTTCCTGGTCATCTCTTTCCGTGTACTTTCCCTTGTATGATAAGATGTAACATTCCATACCATTGTTCATTTCTCAAAATTTTTCCTGATTATTCTAATTTTTGGCGTATTATCGCTATGAGGGTTTCACATTCTTTGTTCATTCTACCCAGAACCTCAATGTGGGTGATTCGTTTCATCCGGGAGATTCTCAGTATTCGTCTGTAATACCACATTTCAAAGGCTTCGCGTTTCTTCATAGGTGTTTCTGTTAGCGTTTATGGTTCTGCTCCATAAATAAGAACTGAGATCACGTAACATTGGAATAGACGGGTTTTAATTTTTAATAATAAGTCACGGCCTTTGAAGATTTTATTCATTTTGATGTAATACTTACAATTTGCTGTTCTTGTTATAGGTTGTATAGTTGTCTATTTTGTGTCTGATTCTTGCTAATAACCATATATTTAGTTTTTTCAACATTAAGGTCTTGACCGGAGTTTTGACTGGTTAATATGATATGTGACATATGTCTCTATATTCCCTCCAAACTGATTAAAAGTTCTGTATTCACTAGTATGCTCTTCTCGGCGTCCTCCAATGCCAACTTAAAGATATAATATACACCCCTGCCGCACTCCTCGTTATATCTAAACCGCTTCCGTCAATTCGTTTTTCGCTCTAATATCGGCTGAGTGGCTGTAATATATGTTTTGAATCACTATCCCTTCCTTGTCGTCCTAGCCGATTGTTTCCAGGAGTGACATAAGTTTATCATGCTTCACTATATCAAAGGCTTTCTGATTGATGATGAAGCCCACATAGACATCGCAGTTGACGTCTCTGCATCGTTGAAATAAAACTTGAATTGCAAAAATGGCTTGGTTCGTGCCTAGAGCCTATCTGAATCCAAATTGTGTGCGAGTTAGATATGCTTCGCATTTTCTGTAAATCCTTTTTTGAATTACTTTCAAGAATAAATATTATCTTTGGTACAGTGACAAATGTGCACGTTAACTAGCTTCTAGTGATCTTGCGTAAGTTATATACGATGTTGAATAGTGTCGGGTTGTATATCTTGTGCGTCCATGATTTTCAGGAACTCCGAATTAAAGTCATTTGGCCCTGCTGCCTATCCATCCTTTGTAGCGGCTGTAACTGTCGGTCCAGTGATGTATTCTCCGTTAAACAAGGTGCTGTTTCTTTCGACTTTGAATGAATATCTTACAAGTGATTTTTTGTTGTTCTACAGCAAGTATAGGGTTTCCTTGATCATCACAAAGATATCCTGCTTTTCTAAGTTTATACATTCCAGATACTTCTTTTACCTTCTTATGGATATTTAGTCATGTTTACGCTCCAAACTTTCAATTTTTGTGCTTTATCCTGCAAACCATTTTTTCTTGACTTCCCTGATTGCTTTCTTTATTCTATTTTCGATGTCCTTGTAGGTCGTGACGTATCCTTGCGCTAGTCTCCTGCCATCATCTCCAATATGTTGTCAGTTATCCGCTCTTTTTTCTTTTCCTCTTTCTGGTGAATGTGTTTGTCAAAAATTTGTTTCGATGTTTTGTGCAGTTTTGTTAGTACTGTCTTTGCATCCTTCATGTCCTCGTTGGCAATAAATTTGCCTTCGATAGTTTATCGTATTATTTGTTTAGTTTTATCATCTTTCAGCAGTCACTTGATTTTGTAATATTTCAGATTCTTTAGTTGCAATCTCATTGTACCGACTACAGGATTATGATCGGATTTTATGCCCACTCCTGGATAAATTTTTACCAGAGTTATTACGTTATGAAATCTTCTGTTGATCATGAAGTAATCGATTAAATTCCTAACAATATGATCTGGGGTGGCCTGAGGTGAATTCCATTTACAGAGTCTTTTTGGTGAGAGATCAAAGAAGGTATTGGTAGTTACAAATTGTTGTTCCATTATGAATGTGTTTAGCTGTTCTTCCCGTTCGGTACGTTCGCCAAGTCCAAAAGGACCTATGATTTCTCCACATCTTCCTTTTCCGATTTTGGCGTTGAAGTCGCCTATGACAAATGTGATGTCTTTTTCTGGATATTTTCCTGAGGATGTTCGTTAGGTCATTGTAAAGTTCTTCGATTATTTGGTCTTTAACTGGGTGCGAATTGATCTGGACTAGCAAAATTCTTTCTGGGAATGAAGTTAACAATATGTTCGGCAATCTCTTTCTTCACGATCACTCCCACGCTATTTATGTGTTCACCATCACTGTTTCCTCTGTAATACATTTTATGGTTCTTTAGTTGCCTTCTTCCAGAGTTAGTCCAGCGCATCGTATCTCGCTAATGTCAATTGAGAGTATCTTCATTTCTTGATTGGTGTTATGTATCTCTCCCGCTACGTACACCGTTTTAACATTCTAGGTTCCAATTTTTATAGGTAACTCAGGAGTTTTTACAGCTTTTTAATCGGTATTGAGACGTTATGCATTTTTGTTGCCTGAGTCTGCGACTATGTCTGTGTGCAAGGGTTGTAAGGTTTTGTACTACATTGGTTTCTGCCATTTTGATTGTACTCGGGATGTTCATGGGACCTTTAATGAATTAGTTTCCCGTTGTCTTCTGCAACTTCATGCCGTTGTCCATTTAAAGGCTCATCAGCCTTTAGGGATGATTTCACATTACAAGGATTAGAGGGTGCCCTTAATCTTGCCAGCTCATCTACCTAAATCTGTTGGCTAACAAGAGGTGTCTACTTTTTTCTGCAGATATTCGGTCTGTTATACTAACCCAAAAAATGCGTGGTGACACTTTCACATGTTTTCGCCGTACCACGGATCTTCCTCTCCGTCTTTACTGGCGTTGTTGTCTACACCCGTATCCCTGGATATAGGAAAGCGTTATGGCCTGCAATACTGTGTCTACAGCAGAAATTAGCCAGCGTCTCATACAAAACGGGCTCACCCCCGTGGCGTGAACGCGCCTGCTGGGATTTATTCCGGTGGATTCGAAGAAAAAGGGTCTAGTTTCTCCTGGACCGGGTTAATTTCTTTTTTTCACTTTTCCACTCATAAAGATACGTTGATGATGTCATTTGTTATTAGACAATTGAAATCGATTCGTTTCCCGAATTCCTGATCTATATTAAGCAGAATATGAAATAATAATGTTTATTAGCTCTCCAAGCAGAGGCAAAAAGTTTTTTATATCTAATGACGATTTTTTGACTGAAGTGAAGCTGAGATCCATTATGCGACCAAATATAAAAAATAAACTTACCATTGTGTCACGCATTACGTTATATTCACTACCAAGAAACTACAGCGAAAGTTTTTGTTTAGATTTTGTTTTGTAAGTCAGTTACGTTCATTCAATTATTAATGAGCGATTCCGAAGAATATTAAAACAACACTGAAAATCAAGAAAACAGCATGAGCAAATATATAAATCTATTAAAGGGTAATGCGTTTCCAAGACAGTAAAAGAAATAAATGAAACTGTGTTGCTGACTTTTTTTATCTTTATTAAAATCTCCAAACAGTTAATGGAGTGAATATTCAATATCGAATTTAGCAATGTGCGCTCATGATAACATCGACGTGACAAAATTCAAGCAGCTCATTTATTAAATGTAATAGACTTCCACGGTTAGTATCTGTATGAATGTTGTTTCCTGGTGGAAACCGTGTAGAGGCTCTGACAAGTTCCGACGGTTCGTCCACTGTTGCAAGGGACATTTTCAAAGCGAGCGATGTTATATAGGCAAGGACTGGAGTGGGGATGTGCACTAGTGCATAACAGTTGCGCTGGGGTGATTGTTACCGAGTGCCGGAGGGAAACGAGAGAGGGGGATTCTCCAAGCAACTCGCCGAAGTATTGTCACCACATTATTGTGAAATTATGTAAACAATACCTTTCTTGCAAAATAGCATAAGCCCCATATACAGAATCAGATATACGGTCAATCTATCGTCTCGTACCCTTTCCTAACAATAGTATATAATAATAAAAAGTTTACATCTGGAACCTAATGATCAGAAGTATGTTCTACCTCATGATGCTCGCAACTCAACCAGTTTATTGGTCTTCTTCATACATCAAGAAAATTTCTAATATGGTTCTCAACAAAAACAACCTGCACGTCAGCTTCGATGTAGTTTCCTTGTTCACGCAGTTTCCTGTCCACGATTCCATCCAGATTATTCGCTAGCTGCTGGCTAAAAATCTCTTCCATTCACTATAGCGGACTAAGCAGGAATATGCCTGAGATCGACATGCTTTATATTCCGTGGCATGTGTAATGAACAAACTTCTGGTACCACTATGGGATCATCACTCTCCCCTGTCATAGTAATCATTTTATGGAAGCTTTCGAGGTACAGGTTTTAGCTTCTGCTCGTCTGAAACCCAAATGTTGGTATAGATATCTGGATGACACTTTGTGGTATGTTCCCATGGATTCGAGATTCTTGATGGATTTCTACGACACCGTACCGATATTCAATTCACACATTCCTTGAGATCTCTAGGGTAATCCCGTTCTTAGGGGTTCTTGTTGTAAGGTTTGCCGATGTCACATTTTGCCATTCAGTCTATCGCAAGCCCACGTATACGGATAGGAAACGTCAAGATTCATATCCACACCACCTTTCTCAGAAAATATCAGTAATCAATTATCTGGCCTACAGATCTTTCAGTTTAAGCGAAAAAAGATATTTTATCCGAAGAACTTAGTCAAATGTAAAAAATACGCACGTGGCCAACTGGTACAGATCATCGGTTATACAAATGGCTATCCAGCGTTTTACAAGTCCTCCTCCTCATATCCAGAACCTGGATATTATTGGCCAAGCTTACTTGTCATAAGTATAAATCCCGACAGAGAAGTTAGCAAGTTTACTCCACACACATTCTATCAAGATTATTTTCCGACCTTTTATCAAAATCAGAGAAATCATTCCTTCTTCAAAAGATTCAATTATTTTGCAATCCAAAGTGTACACAAGTCCATGTACACGTGGCTTAGTGTAAATTGGTTAGACAAAATGAATTAGCTCCACTCGCTGTAGAGAACATTAAAAGCAAACCCGTCTCAAACAGTTTTCTATATCTTCATTAGCAGAACATAAATTAGATACAGGCCTTGAAATTCTCTTTAAGAACATACATTTATAGGTCCATTTATAGGAAAGCATCCGGAAAATCTATGTTTCTCACTTTCTTGAACTGGTTGGCACCTGCGCCTAGCACTCTTACTATCAGTAAATATTAATTTTACCTCAAATTGGGGAAAGTGACCTTCTACGGAATTTTTTTTTGTCCTAAGTTACGGTTTATTAATATTGGTTTGTTCTCTAGATAAAATCGCCAGATATTATACTTTCCAGTAATGCCGAGTTTTTGATAATTTAATATCACTTTATCTATTTGGTAGTAAGAAAGTATTCTTTCTAAATTGAATGAAAGCCTTCTCAAACTACCCACGCAATTTTTTTCGATTGAGTATTGTACTCAGCTTGGAAGTGTTTTCTTCTGTAGCCGTATTCATGGACTATTTAACATTCTCTCGTCTCGTGAGAACTTTCTCTTTGAATTCAAAATGAATTAATTAACATATGGCAAGTAATTTCAGTATTGATTTAATTGGTAGGTTAGTATATAAGACACCCACAACATTCTTTTAAACTGATACAGGCTTCTTCTTTAGCTTGTCAACAGAACTCCAATTTCATGTTTTTTTCTTGTTTTTTTTCTTTCCAAGTAATTAGATATATAAAAATATACTTATTTGATGTTAATAATTGTTTCAAGTGTTCTTTGAATTATAAAAAAATATTTTTCGTCAATAAAGTTCTTTTATTCGCTTGAAGTAGATCTGGTGTATGCAAATCGAAATGCAAATAGAGCCCAGTTGTTTATTTTGGTCAGAATTATAAGAATGTAAGTAACATGGAACATTTGTGATAAGAAAGGCCCTCTCACACCGGTTCATTTTTGGTCATATATTTATTAAAATTGATGCGTTTCGTCCTCTTCATTTTTGTCCCTTTGCTCTTTGGACAACCAGAAAATTTTAAGGAAAATATTTAAAATCTAGTTGATTTAATTAGACATTACATGGTCTCTGTTTCATCTTTAATTTCTTGCGTGTTAAATGTATTGCATTTCAATTTAATTGCTTAGTTTATTCAATATATTATGTGTGCCCACTGGTTCTTATTTTATATACCTTATGGAGATTTTCGTCGAGATTTCTACCAGACGTATAAAAAATTGATATTTTTCGTTCGACGTTTACATTGTCATCTACGTCAGGTACGGTGTGTACTATGGCTTAAGGCGTTTTTCAAATTAGTACTTTTTTCAAAATCTTTATATACTAGGTTAGCTTCAACTTCTGATTTTGCTGTTTGGTTGCCTATCATCTACAATTTTGTTCAAGTTAATATTTCTTCTTGTGTTTGTTTTCATTCTGGTCTGTCCCTTAGGGCTATATTTATATACGATATTTTAAATTATTTTTTATTTTATCTTCGTTTGTTTTATACATTTGGTTGTTTTTATTTCATGTTTTTTTTTTATTTTACATCTACCAATGAGGCCGGTTATTTTTATAGTACGTCTAGAAGGTAAGGTGACATGCCTCGAGATCAGACTACTGAATTGTTAATAAACAATTCATTGACACTCCTCACTTCTCCAAAACCTATTAGCTACAAAATTTCTTGAAAATAATTTTATTATTGTTAGTTGCAATAAAATACTCGTCTGCTAAAGGACACATTTGGTGCTTATTAATATTTATACCTTTTATTTGGTTTCATCCTTATATAAGCGTTTAAAGCTTATATAATAAGGTGAAAATACTCTATATTATGGATGTACATTATATTATTCAAATATTAACAAGTTATATATTGCCATTTTGTATAAAACAGTTTCTAAATTAGTTTGTTGTATAAATACAAAAGTATTATGATAATTGTAAAATATACAATAACATGAAAAATATTAAATATTATATATAAATTAATATGAATACACCCTGAAACATCGATCTCGAAGCAGCAATTGCTTAGTTCCCGATGAACGTATGATAACGTTATATTGAATACACTGGGATAACTTTGGTACTGGAGTCGTATTCTATGGGGAATATCGAGGCATTTTTTTTCAATTGATTCCAATTTATTTATTACATCGGCGTTCCTCGCACAATCTTTCGACGTATGTGCAGCATTGCAATCGGTTTGAATTGTTGGTTATTCTTAACTATATACGTGAAATGATATAGTGTGATCTGTTCATTTAATATCTTGATATATAATGTGACAGAATTAGAGTATGTATTTAATAGTACCTACTTATTTTAAATAATAATCGATATTAATCCATTAGGTGTGAATCAGCCATTATACGAGTTAATTTAAATTTTCTCTCTCTCAATAAGGCGCATATTTTGTTTCGAATGAATAAACTAAAAAAATATGGATGGGGAATAATTTGGGATATACACGGTTGATGGGATAGAGAAGGCATTGGGAACAGAAGTTTTTCGAATATGTTGGAGTAAACACAAATGCGTTTACCAACTCGTGCCACAAATATATTAATCACAAATATGATCAAATTAGTGATTTTTATTAGTGATTTACGCTACAGTATTTCTCACTAGTACCTATAAATAAGCTATTAATTGATTATCTTTCGTGTATTTATTCAATACTTTAAATATTAAGTGTAGTGTCCGTTGGAAGTGCGTTTAACGTAAAATAATTATATTGGTAATTGAATTGTGATTTGTTTTCTTCATTTAGTAGTAAGTGACTTAATATTATTAATTTGTTTCAAATACCTGGTTATTTAATACATTTTAAGATACATAATTCATTTAAACTCAGGTTTCCCTATTACAGTTTATTTTGTTTTGTAAATTAAAACTTGTTTGAGTATACAATGTCCTTATATTATACAGTATTTCTGTGTTCATCAATAAAGTTGATTTTACTGAGTCAATTTATACTTATTAATCAGTGAAACATATTTGTGACGTTCATTATAGTTTAACGTTTTGAAGTCGTGATTTATTTATTCAGTTTTCTTTCATTTACAAAATATACCAGGCCGCACATGAGATTGTTTTGTCTTTTGGAATTAATGCTCGTTAGAAATCTCTTCTTGCTGTATTGTTATCCTCCTATAGTAAATGTTTTAAATGTTATATGCTTTATTATAAAAGTTCTTTGTTAACATATTTAAACAGGTATCAATTGATTTAACTGTGATTTTGTATTCTTTGTTTTATTGTTTAACATTTTAACTTGTCATTTTTTTTATTATTATTGTTATTGTCTTTTATTTTATTATGCTATATGTTTGATATAATTAAGGAATATTTTCCAGCTGGCTCTTTGTTTAGATATTTTTGTAAATGTACAGTCACATTGATTTTGAAGATTTCTCATCAATGATAATTAGTTTGGATATTTGAAATGATACTTCTGGGGTTATGGCTTGTGACTTATTATTTTATATAAAGGAAAAATAAGACCATAATTCTTTGCAAATTGATATTCCAGGGGGAAAATGTATCCATCTCTTCTTCTGACGTAAATAAGATTTATTAATTACAGTTTTGGACTATGAACATGTACCAGATGTACTCAAAAAGTATTCGAAAGTAATATGTTTTTCAGTTCTATAAATAAAATTTGTACTTTTGAATGTCTGAGGATGTATGTTAACATGGACTCATGTACAATTATTACTTTATATATCGGGTTGGTGGTGATCCTGAGGCACTCAAGTTATTATGAAGGTTTTATCTTGTTTGTGGAGTTTGCTCACATAGTAACTTAGTTTGTCTTGCGTGGTAAATGTCCACACATGAACAAGGTGGCAGTTCGTTCCCTTCGTTGTTTATTTATTCAATAATTATTAAAGCATAATCCAATTGAATCGGAATTGCAACAGTTATGTGTGATTTTGGAGATAAGCCAGCTATAGGCGAAGGCTATAAATTATTCCTTCGTATATTATTTTGTTAGTATTCATTGTATAATCATATCCAGAGAGATAACTATGCATGGGCTGAGCCAGAGCGTCTTCCCATACGCATCTTCAAGCTACTAGGTGATGCGGTTGTGTGTGGGTTGAGTGTGTGTGCCTTCCTGTACTGATCTGCACCTTTAACAGGTAACGCAGGTAATAAAGGTGGCACAGGTAATAAAGGTAACACAGGTATATGTGGGTTAAGGTGAGGACTGATCCAAAGTGGCCTTCCTACTCCTTACCACACTTTTCTACGTAACACAACCAGGTTTATGTGAGGACTGAGCCAAAATGGCCATTCTTACACTATACTTGGCTCATCGAGGTAACACAGTATATGTAGGTTAAGGTGAGGACTGAGCCAAAGTGGCCTTCTTACACTATACTACGCATATTGACATAATATAAATATGTTTAGGTTAGGGTAAGGGCTGAGCCAATAGTCCTTCCTTTATTTTAAGGTATATTACTATATAACATTAACATGTGTGGTTCAGGTGTGGGCTGGGTGTGTACATCTTCCCGTACAGAACTGCTTTACTATGTAGCACAACGAAATATGGATCGAGTTAATGTGTCATTTATTACTTTACGATTGTATACTTGTCCAAACGTGGTGGATGAGTGTGAACGATGCTTACACTCAGTGGAGCCAACGTGCCTTCTAATACTTTACCATAGGTTACTGTCTTTTGGAATGAATACAGAGTTCTCTGTTTGAACTGTTACGGGCCTAGCATAGTTGATTAACTACCCCTGTCCACCTGTGCCGGGTGTCATTGTGAATCTTCACTTAACAACACTGGCAGTTTTCCCTCTTGAGATCTTTAGCGTGAGGTTTTTTCCCGGTGTTGTTGAGTTAGTTTTAGATATTAAGTTTTATACGCGATCCTTCTGATTGTCTCATTTTCCTCTAATCAATATAGTAATACATTTTGACGAGGGATCATGTCTTTTATTTCGAACCTTTAACAAGTCCGCTTCCATAACGAACCTGCAAACTAACACAACGTCAGTAAGTCCTAACCGATGATTACAAAATAGGTAAATGAATTATTATAGTTATAATTACTTTAACTTGGCCAATTATATGCGTTTTCGTCCTTTTTGAGTGGTAATTTAATTTAAGGTAACGAGAGTGCACAAGGTTCACCCGTTAACCTCTTTTGCCGCATGCCTTGAAAAGCGCGATTCGTTACAATAAATTGGATTAAAATAAACGCTATTTATGTTGTCTAGAAAATAGTCAGTTAACAATAAAAACAAAGCTAACTACAAATATTTAAAAACACATAAAACTAAGAGAGCAGGCAATGAATATTGTTTGCAAAATACAGTAAAATTTAAAACATGCTTATGACGAATCTAAAACACGTGTAACACACCTCTGTGATTCATTTTTCAAAAACGCAAATGGACTATAAAATGCATAAATAACAAATGTGTGACGGGATGGAGGGTACTAAAAATTCATATTCCATCGCGTACATACACTCTTTAAATACATTATGACACCAATGTACTACAATTGTAGTTTTAAATAATTTTTTGGATAAATTTGTGATATATTACTAAAAACTAGCAAATAAATCTAGAACATTCATTTACTTTTCAAAATCATCACAAAAGTAAATTCAATATTCGACCGTATTGAAAAGAATTAATTTTAAATTTGTATTTCGCACAAGAGATGGAAATGCAATAGGAAACTAAAAGAGCTGAAAGATTGGAACATAATTTCACATAATCTGAGTAATTTTGATAGCAAAAGAAAATGTATAATAAAATGAGCTTTAATAAGCTATAAATACAGTATAATTTTAATATATTTAGTTTCCAAGCAGTTTTGGAATCTGAAAAAATAAGAGTAAATAACGTACTCCAAATGCGCACAAAAGTATTACACTCAAGAACATATTCATTAACAATCATCACAGATTAAAATTTCTGTGCAATGTATTCAGCACCCAATACATATTAGGGTTAACTTATGTTCAGCTAACTAGTGGATACCAAAGACGAATCATTTTTCCGCACAAATATTTATTGATATTAAACTCTCTGTCGCACATTTCAGTTTTACTTAATAAATACTGATATTTCTCTAGTACACCTTTAAGTGATTAAACTATAGACATAACACAGTAAAAATTTAGATGGGTGCGCCCCCACCATAAGTGCGCAGTTCTTAATTGGTATATATAGAATATTTTACAACAAACTAATCACTATTATTTTTAATTAGCTTTGCTGTATTTAGAATTACAAGACAAGACTTTATCGCTCTAATACCTCAGGTTGGAAGATTTCTAACTCAGGTTATAATGTCAGAGGTATTCATTGGTTGTGATAAACAACACTTACTAGGGTGTAAATAGTAAACACTAAGTTTTGGGCGCAGAACTATTTTATACCAACAAATGATAATTCCTGGAAATGCTATAGCTCTGTTTTAATACATTAACATTATCCAAGTGGTACGTGTAATTCGACCATTCGTCAATTTTATGTTATTGTGACTTAGTTTGATCGTTTGTATGATTAGTTGCATCAAAATTGTTATGTATTACCACATGTTTTTGTTGAAATTAAATTCAATATTTTACATAATGGATGAAGCTTCCTAAATATTTCTTCATTTGAAGAGGCATTTAAATTAAATCTAGATTAGCTGTTTATTGTAGCAAGAAGATTTTTAGTAAGAACCGTTTTTATTATTACTGGGTTTCATTAACGCGAAATTGATAGTAAATGTCAAATACCAATGATATATATTAAACATTTTTTTATTAAATTTGACTAGAGAATGCATTTGAACTTGTAATTTGTATTTGTTAAAATATAACTATCATTCGCATTTAAATTCTACTTGATATAATGAACATATCTGCTCCTTAATCAACTACATTATAATTATAATAATGATAATAATAATAATATTTTATTCATAATGCCATAAGGCGTGAATAGCAATATAACGGTATTTCAACATACAATTCATATAAATGCACGAACATTTTGGGCACCAATAAGGATATTCAAATCAAGAACTAAATAAACACACAAGAAAATTAACACAAAAATCATACACAAACGAAAGCGAGATGATCTACAAAACTAAAACTTGAATGCCAACAAATCAAAACGAGAAGAAAAAAAATCAAAATGAGTTCTTCAGATATTGCTCAAATTCCGGCAAAAAAAAGTGTCAGACAGAAAAACAGCCTTCTTGAACGCATACTGTGTATCAAGTTTTCTGATACAGGGAGTTTATTAAATAAGATCTTCGCTCGGTAAAAATAGGTATTCAAACACTTAGCATAGTTTGTTACGACGGGTCTAAGTTGTTCTCTATGGTGGTATACTCGTGTACGTGTAAGTTTCGCTAAAACAAGTGCTGGTTTTTTAAAAACGTGAAGTTTTACACACGGCTGAAAGCGTTTAGGTCTTATTTCCTGCAAAAACGTCCCTATATGTATCCATTCGGCCCATTCCAACCATTACATGCAGTGATCTATTTTGAGTCTTGAAAATGACAACAGATCCCGGCATATCTCCCCAAAACTGAACACCGTATCTTAGCAGAGATTCCATCATGAGGGTGTCTATATCTACAACATCTTTAACTGCTTTCAAAACATAAAATGCTGACTTTAACTCTTTATTTAGATTTTCTATGTGTTCACTGTATAAAAGATTCACATCTAACTTCAGCCCAAGAAAGTTGCTGCATAATACCTCGATCACTAAATGAGCATTCAAATTCATGCTCATATTACAATCGGTTGGCTGGTAGTGATATAAAATTATGAAGTTATTATCCACGAACCAAGAATCAACACTCCGTAGAACATTTTCTGCCGAACGGATTAATACATCTGCATTACCAGCAGAAAACACAGCAGTTTTGTCGTCGGCGTACATTACTAATTCCGTGGTAGTACATTAAAATAGATCAAGACAAATTTAAGGATATTGGACCAAATATGTAGCCCTGAGTTATACCTGTAATAATATTCACAGCTACAGAGTTTAAATCGTCAAGCGACACACACTGGAGTCTGTCTTTGAGATAAGGATACCATCACTCCAGAGCAACTCCACGCACTCCATATTTTTCCAGCTTTTCCAGAAGAATAACATGATCGACCAAATCGAACGCCTTTCTAAGATAACATATCAACAGTTCAGCGAGCCGTCCACTATTTAAGTTAGCGTTGACAATTTTCAGCAGATTACACATGACCAACACAGTCGACCTGCCTTGGTGGAAACCATGCTGACAGGCCGAAAGCAAACCATTCCGACGAAGAAAGTCTTCCAGGTGGAATTTAAAGGGCTTTTAAAATATCTTGAAGATGATTAGAGACAAAGCAATTGGATGATAATTAATTATTTCCCTTTAGCTTTCCTTTTTGAAAATGTAAACAATCTTGGAAACGACGAATTAATAAAGTAAGTAGATGCAAAGGAACATCTACATAATGTTTTGGAACAGAAACAGGAACGTTATCGTGACCAAAAGAATTACATTTTTTAAGATGGAGTATTATGCAACGAACTCCAGATTCAGTGCCAAGAGAAAGGAAGAAGTTCTGCCCAGCCACAGGAAACGAATAATGCGAGAAATTCTTGTTATTCTGTGCACAAGATCGGCCAATTGGCAACCATCGACAATCTCTTGGCCATCAACATCCCTTAGTGTAATTCTACGATTCACCGACACCAGGCCAGTAACCTACTGTACACACCTCCATATAGCCCCAGACTTAATGCCGGAAACACTAATCTCACTATCAATTGCAAATCTCTTGTCAAGCAAAATATTTGAGTATTCTGTATATTACGCGATTATGGTTGGCACAGGTATTTGCTTAGATAAACAAAATAACTGGCGCTTTGTTTTGCAAGAATTCCTAATTCAAATGGTAATCCATGGCTTTTTATGTTTAAATTTTAATTTCCTGAGAGGAAAGCAAGTTTCGTAGGTATCAATGAATTTTGAATAAAATTCATTAAACTTCTGTTGGGCACTATTATCCCCGTTGTAAACTCCATTCCATTTCCATTCCTTCAGCATTTCTCTACATCTATTAAGTCCAGTGATATTGAGTTTCTGGCAAATTTATAAACTGGCTTGATAATCCGAAATCACAGTGTCATACACGCTGATGTTGAAAATGCGTGCCGGTATTGACACTTAAGGGAGTAGATCGTTAGAGTTCAAGAGCGACAGGAAGTCCCCAGACTCGCGACCGTTCTCCATAACATCAATATTAAAATCGCCCACAATAATATCATTTCTTCCCGATAGAGATTCAAAAAGAGTGTTAAATTATCCCAAATCTTACCAGTTGAGAAAGCCGGGCTACAATATGCACACACTAAAATAACTGAGTCAATCACATTCAGATTCAATTCAGCACAACAAAATTCCATCGATTTTTTAAAATTAAATACTGAAATTTGTTAAAAATATTAAATTATTATGCATATATAAAAAAGCCACCACGACGAAGAATGATTATTGGTCTTAATATTGATATATTCTTCTACTTATATTTAAGCTTCTTCTTTTTAACAAATCTGGGATACAAAATTAGTTGTTAAAAGATAGTATAATGATCCTTGTCTGTACTTATGGGAAACAGTCTAGCCAACAAAATACTGGATATTTTCATAGAGTGATACATATTAGAGATACTTCGTGCTGTAGGTAATTAAGGTAGGGTAAATTTAATGTACCTCTGTGAAATTAATATGCAAACATTTTTGTTTGTTACAGATCAAAAATATTTATTAAATGTGACGTAATGTTAAATTAATACACTCATTATCAAATCACTTATCATTAGCAACATGATGCCTCAATATCTGAAAATGTGCCTATTTCAGTATATAATCTTAGAGGTACGGTTATGCTTTCCTAAATGATGGTCTAACACCTGAAAGCACAACTAGTTTTCTACGTACTATTAAAGGTATGGTTACACGTTCCTTAATTATTTACCAAAATTTACCTATTTCCGTTTGTTCCAAAAGAGTAATAAAATCATTGATTGTGTAATATTAAGAAGTTTATTTTTATTTTCAGCAAAAATTAATAATTCTAATCTAGCTTCGCGGTAACTTGTCATTGACATGGGGTTGTACCATTATATGCACGCTTCGGTGCCAAATTTGATGATTTAAATGAGTACCGGCATTTATGCACGGATAGATCTCTGGAATACTTTTGTAATGAGATTAATTTGCCGGTTATTGGTTCAGTTGTTATGATGTGCCTCTATCGCAATATTGAAAAACTATTGGGCACACTCGCTAGAAGAATAAGAATAATTCTAGGGGACTATAATATAGAATCTCTTATCGAAGAATACGTTTCAGGGGACTTTTTCCCTCTTTTGTATAATTATGGTCTTGTTACTGGTGTGTAACTCAAATGTGTATAGATAATGATGTATATGAGACTGGTCATTACTTTTTTTTACTTTTGTAGAGATAACACTCTGGTTCAGCCTGAGTGTAGGTATACAAGAAAAAGAAATGTAAAGTCACTTGATAGATTCAAACCCATTCTTATGGAATCCGCCAGGGGTAAATTTTCTTAGAGTATGAGATGACCCTTCGATTTTTGTTTTCCTCTTAAAAAGGTTAACTCTCAACTCAGAAAGTCGTGGATCACGAACGGAAGTCAACAATTTTGTAAGACAAAACTCCAACATTTTGCCTATCCAGGCAAATCTCACATCCTATCATAACTTCATACAATAAAAAGAATTCTTTTATTCTGAACAGGATGATTCTACTGGCAAAGAAAATGAATACTGAGACAGAAATTTGGCTTTTGTGAAAATAAATCGAAAACAGTTTGGAAATCAGATTTTGGGTCGTGAGTGGGAGGACAGATCTCTTCTCCCAGATCCAGAGTCGATAACCAATATGTTGATTCGGTATTTTCAATCATCCTTAATGCCGACTAATATAAATTCTGTGGACCATCTATTTAATGCAAATTTTCAGCATATTGTATTTGTGTTCCCTATTAACCAACTTGAAGTTCGTGGTATCATCTTTAATCTTCAAAACAGAAGATCATTTGGACGTGACAATATACCTATTTCTGGGATTAATAACTGCTTGAATTTTGTTGCATCCATTCTAACCCACCTTAATATTTCCTTATTTAAGGCGGGTTACATTTCTGACGAGTCTAAGATTTCCGAGTAATATAAAGGGTAATACCAGTGTTTAAAAACGGTAGTCCAACTGATGATGTGAACTATGATCCGATAGCCTAGTCGTCTGCTCTCTTTAAGTTATTCGAAAGGTGCATGAAGTCTCAGTTGGAGAATTTGTATTTGTAGCTCAACTTTACATGAGGTTCGTCATAATACCAACTAAATCGGCAATAAACAGCTTATTAAAAGCCATTTATGTTAATAATTTTAATGCTGGCCGACCTACATCTTTGGTAGTGTGTATTCTCAGCAACGCATTTGACAAGGTCAATAGACATCAATATATATCATTTCATTTCTCTAGATCTGAGTTACTATATGTTCCTGCTAGCGATCTCTGGGGATCTATTCTTTGCCCACTTTTGTTGACTGTACTGAAGAATGAATTCTGCTAACACAGCAGGTGTGATTTCTGCTGATAGTGTGGAAGAATCGGTGCTTAAAGTTCAAGCAGTATCAGCTTATCAGCTTATAGATCCGAATTTATAATTGAATATCGGCGAGCAATTAATAACACAGACAGCTGGTAAGGTTAGAAATAAATACTTACATTCCCTACCATATAGAGGATTTAAATCGAAGACTTAACTCTGCAATTTATGCCATGAGTACTATTAGAAATTTCGTTGGGGTAGAAACCCTTACGGAGATTTTTGGGGAGAAGTGTCATTCTCCGACATACACTTTAAGACAAAAAGGGCATTTTCCGTTCGAACTGAATATTGCCACTTCCAGCTGTATATATGTTCTCCATGCTTGTGTACGTTTTTAAGAACCAAGATACGTTCTATCGTAATTTGCATGTACAGGGTGATTCATTATATTTTAACCCCCTATTAACTCTTTTATTATAAGAGTTATAAAAAATGTGAAATACAAAATTTGTAGGGAATCATCTATATTTTTTTAAATACTACCGAAAAAAAGAATTGCTTCCACCACATCACGTGATATAAGAATGGAGGTGATTATTTTAAAGAATATATTTTTAAATTTTGTATTAGATCCTTTTTTCTGATTTTAATTATATAAAGACTGATAGGTTTAGGTGTAAAAGTTTTTGACATCTTAGACCTTGACAATGTTCTAAATATGCTTTGGCTAATGATCTATGCAACATTGTTTCTTTATTATCATTTTTCAGGTTTGACATTTATTAGTATTATTTCATCAACATGGGTTACATATAAACCGAAAAGTTTAAAATATTTTCCCTAATAACAACAAAAATAAAAAATCTGCAAGAAGACAGTATATAGCATTATACCCAAATTGCCCGGCTCCCAATGAAAATACAATTTTGTATAATTATAGAAATTTGAGATATACTAACAGTCTTAACAGAAAAATATGTAGCATTACATTTTGCAAATGCTTTATGGTTAAAAACTACAAACAATTTTCCAAAGGGAAACAATTATTTAAAACACCAAGCTCATATGTTATTCTTAAATTTTGTATGCAGTTGGAAACTGCGTTATTGTTTTCCAAGTTTAAATCATAAAATTCTCCCCTAATGTTATTTATAATAGTTTCAACACTCTCAAGAAAATTATTATTAAATTTGTCTTTTAGAAACCCCACAAAAATACATCCAAAGTGTTATAACTTACCTGATTGGTGGCCATGTAATGGGTCCGCCATTACCAATCCAAACGTCATATTGACCATTTAAGTGCACCCGAACCTACAAAACATTATGTGGAGGTGCTCAGTGCTGTTGCCAAATTATGCTATGAAGCTCATCATCAGAAAATTGTTGATCCAAAAGCTGTCCAACCTCTGAAAGAATAATTTGTAGATATGTTTCCAGTGTTAAGTTTTAATCGAAAAATATAGGCCCTACAATTTTATTTAGGAAAATACCACACCAAAATTTTTTAAATTTTCTACCGGACATTTTAATTGGAACAACTCTCCATTTTCGTTGATTTTTGTAGTCCTCCGAATGCCTATTTATTCTGTTAAAAAATCCATGCTGTGGAAAACGACGATTCATATATTCATAGGATATGTTTGAACAAGTTAGGGTTTTTATCCAGTCTTTGGGGCATTTGCTGGCAATATTCCAATCTTTACCGCTTCTGACCTTGTGTAATTGGCTATCAGATTACCGATTTTACTTAGAGAGGATTTGTGTTCAAATAAATGTTTAAACTAGGGGTGCGGCAAAACCTTAACATTAATTTAGTTTTATTCATTATATGAGTTAATTATATGATTGTTACCTTCAAAATGTGTCATAATACAAGATCTTCATTCTTGTTTGCTCTAGTGCGACACCTTTTCCTTTTAAGACTCTTTGTATATCTCAAATTTCTATAAGTATTCAAAAATGTATTTTCACTGGGAGCTGGGCGATTTGGGCATAATGCCTCTCTTCTTGCAGCTTTTATTATTTTTATTATTTTTTAAATAAAGAGAAAATATTTCAAACCATTTTGATGAAATAATACTAACAAATGTCAAATAACAACAATGGTAATAAAAAAACAATGTTGTCATATACCATGAGCCAAAGCCTAACGCACTTCTGTCAGAAACAAGCTTTAAAATGAATTTGAACAATTTATTGACATTGCGTAACTTCTTTTTTTCTAATATATGTTGCGGGGAGCAGTTTCCTGATCGACAATGATTTATTTGTACTATATTTTGGGAATTATTATTGTTATTTCGAAAATTGACAATTTGACAGTTTACATATTTTTGTTTTTTTCTGAAAAATATAATAAACAAACTTTCACGTTATTTAATTTTTTTTAACTTGGATTACAGTATACTGGATATTGGTTGTATTGAAATTTTTATGTAAGTATATTTTATACAAGGGACGTTTATGTCATAAACTTCAGCTGCATGGGTAATTTTATGTAGTGTGGGTATAAGGAAACTTTGTTTTTTTACCATGTAAAATTTCGACACCATTGTTACATTTGAAATACAAGTATTTTTCTATCTACCAACTACTATAATATAATTCTTCACCTAGCTATATTTTGAAATTAACTATTGCCAATTATACGATTATATTTAAGCTGTGTACAACATAAATACATTTAATAACAACGATTCTATAGTTTTTATAAGTTTACATTTGATCAATCACAGAACTGAGACTCAAGCAAATGGAGAAAACATGACCTTCCTTTATTTTTTAAAACTGTATATTATAATAGCTACTAGCCGTCTCGTAGCTCAGTGGCTAAGTACTAGGCTTCTAAGCGTGGGGTCTCGGGTTCGACTTCAAGGGGTGGTCGGGTTTTTGTGATTAGGGTAAAGTCTTTGTAGTACTCGTCTTCCGGAAGAGACGTAAAATGGTGGGTCCTGTATATTCTAGGTAAAATGAAGACAACGTGCACGTAAAAGAACCCAATTCCAGTTAGAAAATCTCAGTTTATGACACCTAATCCCAGGCTTCGGTGATTGGCCATAGCAGCGGAAATAGGTCGACGTTGAATAAACAAATAATATAATAATAATAGTTACTGAGTGGGTTCGATCCATTGACATATCTATATTCAGAGCATTAGCTCACTATAGTTTTATCATTCATTTGACATCTCTACTACTTGATAATTATAAAACACTTAATATAGAGCCGTACAGGCAGATTTATAATATGAATTAATTTTACTTTACTTTTATATATATATATATATATATATATATATATATGTATGTATTATATGTATATTATGAATAATCAAGAAAAGCAAGGACAATTTTATATGAATATTTAGTAGTATTTTATAATCATTTTTAAAGCCCAGATTGTATTATTGTCAAATGGAGTCAATTAAATGTAACAAAATTAATCCGGTTGTATATTAGGGATATGTTTAAAAATATTACCGCTATAAAAATCCACATAGCAGTAGAAATTAAAAACCTTTTCCGTGCACAAACCATAATTAGCTTTTCTACCCGAGGAAAAAAGGTCCTTCCCCAATTTCATCACTCTCATCTACTTAGAAACCAAAGGTCTCAACACCCTACTAGGTAATTGTTACACTTCATAACCTACGCCACGTCATTTTATATTTAATTTTCGTACTGAGCCTCCTTTATTTCCAAATCTGTCCGTAATCTTACCCCCTTCACATGTTAGCTATCCTTGCGGATAGAGTGAGTGGAAAAATCGATTCGCCGTGCGCCAACACAGCTTCCCTCAGTGCTGTTTCAGACACCGTCACGTGCGGACAGTTTTCAACGCCAACGCGATCGCGTCTTTTTAGGGTTCACCAGGAGAGCGTTCAAAGCGGCAAAAACAATATTTGCAGTGCTGACCCATGTATAAAAAAATCTTCAAAGTTATAGCCAGGATTGATTGATACGTTCTATGTGTTCTGTGAAGTTGTTTAATTGTGTTTGTTCCTGATATGTGACAGATTGTTTGTTATTGGTAAGGACAATTTATTTTATGTCCTTCCATTTAGAAGCAGCGTGTTTTCCGAAAAATATAGGTTATGTGATCGATCATTTAAGCAACACGAGATGTGTTTGTTTCCATAGAGGATAAGTTTAAGCTAAAGTGTGTTAGTGGAATTAACTATTGTGACATTAGTCGTGAAGGAAATTATTTTGGTTTTGTTTTGATATCATTCGTTTAACTAAATTTGATTTTCTTTCTAAATAATTATGGTAGGAAACTTAATTTTTTACTATCTTCGAATATGGAAAACATAATAACTTTTTAAAAATAAACCGAAAAATAACCAAGCTTATTCGTATTATGCAAAATATTTACACAAACAAAAATTGTAGAATAATGTATTTAGTGCTAGAAATTACACAAGATATTTATTACATATTAGGTACAAATCGTGAATGCATACATAGGTGTTTTGTAAACTTTGACTATTTGTACTAAGCATTCTCGATATAAAAATCGTATTACATAGTAAAATTAATTAACCAATTCTATTATAATATCCAGGTGATATTCTCCAGCTAATACTCTAACAGTATTCCTGTCAACAGTCTCCTTATTTTATATTAAAAATTAACATATGTTAGGAGCAATAAAAATCATATTTACTGACGTGAATACCTCAAATATTTAAAATCTTAGTAGCAACTTGTTAAACAAGTCTAATGTACTATTAGTATTTCCACCACAACAGCATATTGAAGAACAATTTTTTTTCGAATACATTCTCTGAACTTCTTACTAATAACTACTCATTGTAAATTAAATGAATATCAATTAGCAATAAGAATTTGTTGCTCCCTTGGCCGTACATGAATGTGTTCTTTTAATATTTGATAAATCAAATATCGAGCAATTCGACCAACTCAGTATATATTAAATATAGAAATGAACCAAGAATGGTGAAATTAAGGGAAACAAGCCGAATTGCAGTTGACAGGTGTTTCTGTCATTAAGATGTCATCAGCACTACTATTGTTAGCAATTCGCTGTAATCCACGTACGATCCACGTACGAATACATATCTCATTTCTTGAATATATGCTTAGAGATCGTGAGTGAGCATATTAACAAGACCACTGTCTTAATGAGAGAAATACGTGTTCATTGCAATTCGGCTTGTTTCCTTAATTTTGGGAGCCGTAGTTCATATCTGTATTTAATATATTGACTTGACCGGTTTGCTCGATATTTGATTTAATAAACATTAAAATAACACATTAGTGTATGTGAAAATAGCCATTTCGGGTAGAATAATATCTAATTAGCGTGATGATTATTCAAATGGAACATTGAAACATTGCGATATCTCTCATAATATGCTCCCTCACGATCTCAAAGCATATATACAAGGAATGAAATATGTATTCGTACGTGGAAAACAACTAATTACTATCAAGATCAGTGCTGATGACGTCTAAATGACGTGTTCACTGCAATTCGGCTTGTTTTCCTTAATTTTGCGATTCGTAGTTATTTAATATATATTGACTTAGCCGGTTTGCTCGATATTTGCTTTATGAAATATTAAAATAACACAAGCAATTAACAATATTATATTGTGATCTTAGCAAAGTTAATATGTTGTGTATCTCAACTTGATGATGTAAAAGATCTAGAGGTAATTTAAAGGTCAAATTACCTTAGTTTGTTTCGTTACTGAATGACACGCAGCAATATATGTTTTAAAAATATAGTTAGGTATATAGGTAACCTAGACGCTGGTGCAGATATCGGAGTCCCATATGGCTCAATATTGGGAAATTTATGGTTCAAGATAGTTGTTAATTAACTACTAAAGAGTACCAATTCACAGATCATTATATATTATCGATATTATGGCATCCTTTCATTTTCAATTTCAAGTCAGTAGGTAAGAACTTAAAGTGTCAGAAGGTTAATTTCTTGTATATATATATATATATATATATATATATATATATATATATATATATATATATATATGTATGAAATGAAAACAAGATTTTTTTATCCGTATTCTGTTTGTTATTGGTGATACTATGATTTCGCAAGTTTGCAGTTTGTACAGCTTTTTGGGTGTAGTATTTTACACTAATTCTTAATCTTAAGAAACTACTCAATTCATAAATTGTTTCAAAATGTTCTGACAGATTTTCAAGTAGTTTTGAAGATATGTCGATTTTGTGTAATGAGTATTTTGATGCGTTCTTTTGGTAAAATTTCATTTTTTTTAATTTCTGGATAAATACGCTATATTTAGTAGAATATATTTCATTATTGTGACTACAACTTTTGTTAATTTTTATTTCATGTTAAAATAGTACTTACGATTAAATATCTGATTTTTAGAAAGCTTATTCTTTAGCAGAGTTCAAGCTCTGGTTTCAATATAGCCTTGTATTACTTGACAAATTGCTAATAAATTAATTCTATATTTTTTTGGAGACATAACTGTTGAAATAATGTGCTGTGTAAACTCTCTGAATTTAGTTTCCTTATATATTCTCTAGTGAATTATCACGCATATGAGTGGGATATTTTTTTTATTAATTAATTTGCTTATAGTTAGCCATGTGTATAAAGAAATAATATTACACTGCTTATTTCGTCTATTAATAAAATACTTTATTACAACTTAAGTAGAAGTATACCTATATGATAAGACCACTCTTAATAACTATCGACCAATATTAATATTATATATTATATTATAAATGTCAAAGATTTTACAGAAATATACTAAACTATGTATTATCAACATGGATTCATCCCCAGTATATTAGATTAGAGCAAACTTGTAACTATTACAGACTTCATAATAGTATCTCTAAATATGAGCATCCAGGTTAGCTAACAGATACTATCACTCGATACTCGCCGAAAAAAATATAATAATATCTTGTTTAATTCAGCAGAAAGGCTGTAGCATCCCAGAAAACGGAATTGATTAAATTCGAATATTTTAAAATTTGACTAGACAAGTATGTTCGGTTGCCTATAGTACAGGCCGACCATCAGTTAAACTAACAGGATTTGGCAACAGGAAGGAGTACTTTTGGATATTTCCGCAAAATCAATTTGTGGCAACTTCCTTCTTGCTAAAACCTTCAATCGAGGCGGTCGATTAGCATAAACAAAAAAAACGTGAAATTAAAATAAAGTATTAAAATACCAGATAAAATTATATGTATCACTGTGCGAGTATAAATAAAAAAAATTGTGAACAAAGAAAATTCAAAAGACATTAAAAACCTAAGAGCGATCAAACGTTAGTCTGTAATTTTTTTATTTGTAACTATTAGGATAGAAACAGATAGAATATTGAATTTTTAGATATAATTTTCGGTTGCTTATAAATTTTGTGTTGTAAGGTTTTTTTTTTGTTTTTTTATAACTATAAAACGTTATTATATGAATATATACATAAGGTAATTTTAAAGTAGTATGCTAGTTTCTTTTGAAAAGGTCATACAATTTTTCAGATACCGTGTGGAATTAAAACTAATATAGAATGATTAAGCTATTGTGTCAAATGCTCCCAAGGGCTATAACTAAAAATATATGTTTGTTTGTGGACTTCATCCTGAAACTGGCGCCAATAAAGAGCTGCTTAAGTTAGGTGTGCTTTTGTGAGTTCAGTCTTGGATAATGTCTGTGGTAAACTCACGACTTGCGTCCGACATTAGATGAGCTTGTAGTGGAATTAATTCACTTAGCGTAAGAAATTAGGCTTCAAGGATTCTTGATATTTGACTGTTAGATTGACTATCTGATTTAAGTATGTAATTATTGGTACCAGTTCAGCACAACTTCAAATTACTAAAATACAAACGTCTCACAAGCGGAATGTTGAGGAACGTGCGCATCCACCATATGTCCACCGTGTTTTAATTAGTATGTACCTTATTATATTATAAAATAAACTAATGACATTTATCTTGTATGAACACTTACAAGAATAATTATACGACACATTTGTATTGCTCTAGTACCATAGTTAGACGGTAAGCTAACTCAGTTAAACGTTAGATTTCATTGGAATTCATGGGTTGTGATAAAAAAATATTTATTATACTGTAAATAGTAAATGCCAAAAAATAATAATTCTCGATAATGAAATTGTTCTGGTTTTTGACATTAATATTCTTCAGCTGTTTGGATTCAAGTGGTGCAAGTAATTTGACCATCCTTCTTAGACTCAGAAATGTATATTAGTCTGGCTTTTTTCAATCCATGATATATTTGTGGTGAGGTAATTTAATTTAATGTATCATTGATTAGTTAAATGAAAATTGAACTGTCATCTTTTGTCGCACGTTTTTGTTGAAATTAAATTCAATATCTTAAAGTAGGTATCATTGAAATTATAATTATGGGAAAGTTTCCCTAAATACTCCTTAATTAGAAGAGATATTCAAATCTTTTTCTGTTCATTATAGCAAGAAGTTTGTGAGTAAGAACGGTTTCTTAATTATTATTGTGATGTAATAACGCATAGGTGATACTAATATATTGAGAAAAACCAATGATAACAATAAGAATTTGTTGCTTGGCCTTACATAAATGTATGATTCTAATATTTGATTAAATCAAATATCGAGCAAACCGGCCAAGTCAATATATTAAATACAGAAATCACATACGCATCGAAAACTTAAGTGAACTAGCTAAATTTGCGTTAGACACCGTGTGTCTGTCATTAAAGCATCATCAGAACTGCTCTTGTTAGAAATTAGGTGTACAACAAGTACAAATACATATCTCACTCCTTGTATATATGATGTGAGATCGTGAGTGATTTGCGTGTTTGATTTCTGTATTTAATATATTGACAGTTTGCTCGATATTTGATTTAATCAAATATTGAAATAATACACCTATAGTAACATTTAGAGATTTTTGAATATTTTATTAAATAAGACAAAATGCTTTAACATTTTTGTTTGTTAATATATTAATATCAATTTGTACTCAAAACCAGCTTGACATAATAAACAATTGTGCCCCCTTTATAAACTACACAAGATTGAGTTTTGGAATTAAATATTCGTTATTGCATTTATTCTTCTTCTTTTTTAACAAATTTGGTAAAACAAAATTGGTTGTAGGAATGATATTCTAATAATCTTTATATATATATAATCATGGAATTAACATTAAATCAAAGAATTTAGTTTGTAATATTTTAAAGACTTTTCTGAAAAATTTCTGCTTAGAAACTAATTTTATACATCTTCAGAGTTCAAATTGTATTTGGACCATAGTTTTCTATTACTTGACAAGTTTGTAACAAATTTTCTTTATAAAATTTTGTTAGTATAACGATATAAAAGATGTACTGTGTAAACTCTATTAATTTTGCTTCCATACTTTTTTATATCTATTGAATTAACACGCTGGTGTGGAAAAATTTCATATTTTTTTAATAAATAATCTACCTCTATTTGCTTTATGTAGTACAATAATTTATCATGTTTTACCATAGGAGTAGTTACTTTTATATGGCGAATATAATAAAATTACGTTTAGTCAACATGTAGAGTAACTTTGTTTTATATAAAGACTAAATAACGAGATCCACAGATCTTGCCAAGGCTTTCGAGAAGATTAATCATTATATTCTTATTAAAAATGTGTACAGTATTGGTATAAATTTTGTTCTCTACACTGGGTTCCATCATATATATCTAATACAAGTCAAGCAGTAAAACTTAACGGAATTATGTCTAATTTTAAAAATGCAACTGTGGTATACAGCTGGGCTACCATCTGGACCAGTTATTTTTTGTGATTTATACAGAGGACGTTATGAATTGCTTTAGAAATGGTAAATATCCTTAGATGATCTTCACTTGAATGTTTTTAAGAGAATATAAACGGGTGAATATTATTTGGAGTTTCAAAAGGATATATGTCGGTTTCATAAAAATTACGTCAATAAGTATTTTTAAAGAGATCAAATATTGAATTTACATGGAATAATAATCAATTCATTCATCGTATACCCTTTTCACGACAACTATTTATTAGTGTACAAAATAAAATATTTAGAAGTCGTCCTAGATAATAAGCGTTTTTAATAAACATAGAAATTTTATAGTAAATAGTGCATTCAAAATTTTTAATTATATCTTAAGGGTTTGAGCTGTACTTTAAATGTTTCTATAATAATTCAAAGTACACATTGGTAGTGTAAAATCCACGACATGCTATACACGTTGATGTAATTCAGCGGGTTCAAGAAAGGTTAATACAATATATGAAAAAAATATCAAAATCTTTCATGAACTATGAAAAGTCTTATGAGGAATTTAATATAATGCCACTTATTATATGTCGTAAAATTTCATATGTGGTACATTTGTATAAAATGGAAAATTCTATTCATGTATATTGGCAGTAACTGTATTTAATGTGGAGACATTCGCTACTAGATCGGATGCAGTATTTCAGCCTTCCTTTGCCTATATATAAGCTTTACAATACTCGCTAAAAGTTAGATTTATAATTACATACAATACGGTATTCACTGACCTTGACAGTTTTAGTCTACCTGACCAAATTCAACGTAATTTGAATCGCAATTTTTTCAGATCTGAAGCCTCTGCGGTTCTCACTGGGATTGCTGATATTAGTTTATGTGTGGCTAGTTGTTATAATAACTTGTTCTGTTTCATATGTGATTATTTTTATTGGATTTTCTTATTTGTAGTAAATTTATATTTTTAATATACATAATTATTGTTTCAAATTTTTCTTTTCTTAAATGAGTAGAATAGTGGAAAGACAACTTAATTTCAATGTTATTAATATTTCTAAACTGTTTGTGCACAACTATAATTTCATAATTAGGTGATAATTTATTGGGTAAGCCCTGTATGTATCGGAAATATTGAATAAATAAATACGCACTGTATATTTGGTAAAAGGAAGATACAAAGAATAATAAATTTTCAAATCAAAAGATAGGAAATTCGTTATTCGTAGTTTGTATTATTGCCTTCTCTAACCCACTTGATAATGACTTATTCCGGTTGAAATCGGTTATAATATTATATATAATAAAAAAAATATGGAATGATAATATTTTTATTTTTTTAATCAAATTGTTAAAAATCAGGCAAAAAAACCTGGAAGAATATAATGACTAACTTATTTTCTATACGAATGGTTTTGTGCTGTATATTACTTAAAAATTGAATCTCGTAATGGAGTTAGGTGGCGACTGGTCGATATTTTGGTATAACTTGGAGAGTTTTTCTTAAGATCATATATCAAAATATAGTCAAGTGAATAAGTGTTTGCTTAAAAAATGTTTGGCCGAATAATGTTTTAGCATTTTCTTTTTGCGCACTTGCCTCTACTACCTCTGGGACTAGCAATACCCCTACAGCCTCTCAGGCAAACATTTCTCCCCCTAGATCTCTCTAGCATCAGTAGTGTAAAATTTGGAAGTCCATGCTCTAGCTAGATGACGAAAAAGAGAAATTTTAAGTAGGGGAGTGTTCTTCAGGATTATATGCTGTCACATTAGTTCATTGATACGAATTTCTATACTACTACAAAATATTGGACATTGCAGACATACATACTAAATTTATTATTTGTACATTATGTTCTGAAAAATCGAGGAAATGTTAATGTTCTATAGTATATGACAGTTTGCTCCGTTGATTGATAATAAATAAAGTTTTGGTAGAAATATTTTTGGTCGATAATATGCACTATATTTAAACAAATAATGTGCTAGAAGCACAGGTTAATACGACTATTACGAAATAAAGGACAACTATTATAACAAGCAGATTTGTAAGAAAATTAAGCTCTTGCTATATTTCGTTGGATTCCTTGTCTATATGTTTTAATTTATAATTGACATTTTTACAAGGATAATGTTTTTTATATCAATGTAAACAACTTTAGTTTTTCTTCTCTTTATAAATGCATTGGAAACTATTGCATTCTACTGCTCTCCTATAAGAACTTCATTTGTAAAATATTGAAATTTTTGTGTCTCAAGTAAACACTCGCACATTCTTAACTATTACTGTATTGTTAAGAATATTGCAATATTATATTTGATTTCAAGTATGACATTCTCTTTTATAAAAAGTATCGTTATACACAGAAAAATGCAATCTATATTAAAACAAGTAGTTTCAAAAATTATTTTCATTAGCCCTAGCATGTGAAATTTAGACTTGTACTAGTTTTTAATAACGAAAAATATAATTTGAAGTATTCTTATCAATAGTTTTCTGATTATAGGTCTTATAAAGTCTGGTGCATTTTAACATATCTTATTTAAATTCGCAATCTTTGAATAACATTAGTCAAATAAAATTATATATTTACTTAATTTGAAAGTCAGATCGAAATTTTTGATCACGTCTTAAATTGAATAATGGCAGATGACGATATAATACTTAACCTTTCGGTTAGTAGAATAGTTAACTAGTGCATAACGATAATTTATAGATGGGACCATAAGGTTTACGGCTAGATTGTTAGTTAGATTTGACATTAAATCTTGATTGATACGTTAATTGATTGACACGTCCAGTAAACTGTCTGTGATTTATACTGTATTTGAGAATGCAAAATTGTTATTATCAATCAATAATTACAATTTTGGAAGTGAGCCTTTACTGTAATAGATTGAAATGAATTACTACAGAAGTGTTAACAGTTTTCCAATTAAATTCAAATGTCAAACTGACTGTTGAATGTCAATCAGTGTTGTAAGGGATTTTTTTGAATTTGTAAACCAAAGCCAATCATTTACATGTCTTTTTGTGATTAATTTTTCCAGCGATTTTTCAGGGGTATCTGCTGGATAGTACAGAAATAGTTTTCACATAAATATTAATGAAGCAATTTTTAACCCTTTCAGGTCTAACAGGACACTATGTCCCAGCAACGGTATGTTGGCATTTATAAACATGTTTATATAGAAATCTGTACACTTAATGATAGGTTACGTTTAACAGTGGACATATCTGTATTCAATGATAATTGACCAACTTCACCCTCATTTTTCAAATTCTAACGACAGTTGACGTTCGTGATATAATTTGGTATTTTCTTCCTGGTTTGTAAACAGTGAGGTGCTAAAGAATATCACAATATAAACGTTAGTACGAAATTCTAGTATTTTATTATTATTGTTTTGTTTATAATATACATAATTGTATGTACCTCCCAAAATGGTTCTTTCCGTTCTATTTATTTACTGCTTCTATAGATAGCTGTGCTCCTTTATACCCTTCTTTTCCAAATACCTAATCCCAAAGGTATATTTTAGCATGAAATGGGCTGCAAGTTAAAAGAAACTGCGGAAAACCTAAATCTTAGCGATTCGAAATATTCTGAAGTGGATGATTCTGATGAGGACTGCGGAAGACAATTTCCCTAAAGCTTATTTATTTTTATGGCAGAGTTTACCAACGAACGCCTAAATAATTTGAATCTGAAACAAAAAGTTGAGTCAGATGACTAATGCGAGTGATTTGATAGCCATAAGCTATGTTTTTGTAATGAGTCATAATAATTTTCCAAATTTTAGCTGCTATTGGTCTTCACATCCATCGATGAGAAATTCTGTCATAAAGAAAGCTATTTATAAAGATAGATGTAAACTTCTTTTGGCAAAACTATTGTTTAACCATCCGGATAATCCTCAATTTTCTAATAAAACATATTATATTTATGAAGTGTTACAGGGTGTAAAATACACATTTCAAAACGGCTAGGCAAGATTCCATTTTTAAAGGCAGATCTATAATGAAGCAGTACTTACCACAGAAACCCATAAAATGAGGGATAACACTTTGAATGAGAAGCGACTCCGAAACGGGCTAGTTATACGATGTTAATGTATTCAGTGGCAAGGAAGACCAACGATTTTTTCAGAATCCTGGGCGAAAAGGTTGTTGAAAAATTGGCTTCCACCAAAACAGACGATGATGTCGTCTTATGTTTCGAGTAATTCTTTACTTTCGCCAAACTGATGGAGACGTTGCCATATGCAGCGGTAGGAACGTACATGAAGAACCGGAAAAATATACCTAAATTTCAAGAAAAATGGTAAGACACCAAGGGTGTCGTAACTCTTAACAATTGCCATATGGAGGCTTTGATTTCTGTAAAAAGAATACAAAAAATGGTGACAAATCGCCCTGAAATGATTACATTTTACAATAACTATATGAAAGGCGTCGACCTCACCGACCAGTTGACAGGACTCAATGATTTTGATCGAAAATCCTGGAAGTGGTGGATAAACTTTTTCTGATGATTGCTGCAGTAAATGCCAGTATTATATACAACAGCGTACATAAAGAAAGGATTATTCCAGTTTTTTTAGGCCTTTTAGTAGAGATCGTTCAGGGAGACCGAGTAAAAGGGCAAACAATTTTCAACATTGGCGATCACATGTTACTGCTCTCAAAAAGGCATTGAAAAGCGCACCAAAACTATTTTTTTAGCATGCAACATCGCCTTTTGCAATAATTGTTTTACTCCTTATTATTTGTAATTTGAAAGAAATAATGTTGCATTTGAAATAAATAATTCTATTTACTGAATGTTTTAATTTAGTAAGACAATAGTTCCCAATTACAATATATTTAATAATAAAAACTTCCTCACTTAATAAATATATAAAAATACCTGAATATTTTGCAATTTTCAGTTTAGAAGTCCTTAATACATTATTTTACATTAATTCCATTTTAAAATGTGATTATAGTCTATACATATCCCACTACCGTGAATAAAAAGTCATATCAGTTTAAATCAGACTTACCTACTTCATATGGAAAGAGGCACTTGCTCATGTAAATAATTTAAATGTAAGTATTATAATAATAATAAAATTTTGTTTTCATTTAACTATAAATGATACACTTTAATTGGAAGGTAATTGTAGACAACCATTTTTAGCAAGGTATGTAGTAGGGCTGTTTGTCTTTCACTTCGATTGAGATCGACGATATCGCTTAAACTTAAACCAAGAATAGCTGTCCGTAACATTACAAACATTTTTTTATCTTTTACTAGTACGTTGTGGACAATTTCAAGTTTTTTTCTGAATGTAAATTATGATGTCATGTGGAGCTACATATGTGGATGGCGTTTTTTGTTCCGATGTGGGCGAAATTCGTATATTATTGAATAGCCATCATGAAAAACAATTTTTTGTTGCATCTTGAGAGTGTTGGGTGTATTAATTTTTTTGAAACTTGTTATATTCAGATTTGTTGACATTAATAATTGTCTCATGATGCACTAGATATTAGGAGTATGGTATAATTTTCGATACAGTTTTCTAGCTTAAGCTGACAGTCCTAGAAGGCTGCAGGCGCTCTAATTCTAACATACGAACCCATGGTACCTCTGATCAAAATAAATTAGCTGGGAGCTTATAAACACTCTGGCTAATTGAACCCTTTACCGTTCGCATATGGACGAGTTCCTTTAAAATTAAGTTACTTTTGGTTGCATATGTGAAAAAGAAACTTTGGGTCTCTGCGTGTACGAATTTGAGAAGATATTTTATATGATGCGGTGTTCAAATATGGCGATTTTTGATAGGAGCATGTGGTTTGTGGAAAATTTGATTTTGTGTAGTCTCTACAGATAGTGTATTTTTTCAATAAGCATTGTATTGTGCATACGAAGGCATTAAATTCGGAAGTTAATAATTCTTGTTATTTCAGATATATTTTGTTCGTGTTGTAATGCTTTTAGGCATGGGTATACAGTATTCTTGCTACTAGAGGCCACAATCGCATGCCTTATAGATATAGAGGTCTCTTTAACCCCTTTCTCGAGATCCACTTTTGGTTAGACTATTCCATGTTGAATTTTTTTGAAAGAAACCGCCACTTTACGGCTGTGGCAAGAAAATTAAGTCATTGGAATTCTTAACATTGTAAATATTGGCCTTAAATAAATGATATCGTCATTTCTAACTTGAACTAATTAAATTATAATGAAATGTTTACAGGTTTTTGTCATAATGAAATGACAGGTTTATTCTTTTAGAAAATGTACGTAGGAACATATGGGCAACGAGAGTTTTGTCAATGCTCCGTGTGTAATGTTAGTAATTTAGGACTAAATTAAATAAATACTTATATCAAGTAGTATTGCCACAAATATAATTCGTGCGATAGCGTACAACAATACGTCAAAATATATTTATTTATAGAAGATTACTTTCAATTTTTAAAAGATTTTTCGGTTGAATGGAATTGATGTTTCGGGAAATCGTGGTGTGTATAATCACTAAATTTACGCTTAGGTTTTAAACACCTTAAAGTTAATTTTCACATTGGAATAAAATGTTTCATCAACTTATAACTATTCTATTTTGGAGCTCAACACCACAGAGTCCTCTAGCTGCATTTTCAGGTGAAAACCTACATCGAAAATTGCTGTGCACATCAATAACATGTATCAGTCATTTAATCTAAATACAGGCACATCATATATCCACTTGTAACATATAGATGAAGAATTTTCCATAGCTGATAATCTAGAAAATGGTTTGTATTTGAGGGAGGGTTCTACTGAAGATTTAAATGAGCTACTGCTACTCCCGTTTATTTCAGTATCATAAATTTCCAAAGGTGGCTCACTTTCTTTCTTATTTTCTTTTATTTGTTTACTTGTCGAATCACAATTGTTTTATTCATTAACATTTTATAATTTTATTAGTTAACATTAAAAGTCAAATATTTTCTTTTTAAATTATTTTGTCCCTCTTTTTATGGTATTATTCTGTTTACTTGCTGCATATTTTTTCTTCTATATATTATAAGTTTTTTGGTTGTTCATACTTAACCATCATTTTACGTATTTATGCTGATTTATATTCTTCATTATGTTTGCAAATTATATTTTGAATTTTTGTATGTAGACTAGCAATTTTTTGTTTAATACTGTATTAATTCAGTATGCCTCGAACCTTTGTAATATTTCAATTAAATCTGTGAATTTATTGTCTTTGTATAGTTTGTCTGATACAAGTCAATTTATAGACTCAGATCTGATAATATAGATCTTCGAAAACATTCGTCACAGAACATCATTGTTTTTTAAGTTTGTGAACCAAAATCAACCTTACTATATAAGTAACTGGAATTTATTTATGTATGGTTAACAAATCTGACTAATTGGATATCATTATGTTCATCACTACTTTTTGAAAACCATTATTTTGTATAATATGCTTACATTATTCATGGCAAAACCAACGATGTAAAAGTTATGGATATAAGCTTTATTATAAACTCAGAAAAAAAAATAGACAGATCCTAGTGCACCTAGTAAACCAAAACTAAATTCTCGTGGTATGTTCAACTAGCCGTCCCAGTATTTAAACCAAACCTGTTTATCTCATCCCAACTATGCGTTAATTTTTCTGTAGGTAAAGACAGTTATCAATATTGTCGTATACCTCAGTTTGATCATAGCTGGTAGAGTTTAAGAGTCCATGGGAGTTATATTGAATAAGAGTCTAAAAACAGGAAAACACCAGAAAGCATAAACAAATAAGTGTTTATGTAATACTTCAAACAAGTTATATGTCGTACAGGATGCCCATCTTTAGAAGAGTTTTACAAGGAACGATATTTAACTAATTACAAAAAGCAAGAAATAATTTCTGGCACTTACGAGCTTTTCATGTATCAGCACAATTCTAATATTAATAAACATTATATTGCTTGTATTTATATATGTCATTCAGTACTTTTAATAAACCACTCATATAACAAAATAAACAACGTTTGCCGATAATCATCCGAGTTTACTTACGCTTGGCTAAGCGTTTGTTTATAATTACTACCTATTAATTATTCTGTTCACTGAACTTCTGTAATTCGCCAACATCCATCTCTTTCTAAGAGGCATTTCCAACTCTCGTATAAATGGTGCAGTATTGAATAACCATATAAGCAGCTTTAAAATCTGTCCTGATAGCCGTGCATCATATTGATTTTTATTGTTGACTATTTTCAATGTTAGCTTAATACGTGAAGTATTTTATATAACTAAGTATGTACTTAGCACCATAAACTATTTGCATTTTCACATAATAATAATAAATATGATGGGTTGCTATTAATTATTACATAGTGCTGATGGTAATGATATTAGAAGAAATCGGATGTAATATCTGCTTGGTATGGATATCTATTTGATGGTTGTAAGCGCCCTTTCTTGAGACTGCGTTCTTAATAAGCTCTATTATGGAATATCTACTTGAATTGCTGTTCAATACTGTTTATAAACATTCTTATAAACAAAATAAATAATACTGACTGATAATACTCCGTGGATATTTCCGTTTGGCAAAGTATTTATTTATAATTCTTTTTCTTCTTCTAGTGCATATCCACTAATAGATGTTCGCGGTCACATGTTTTATTTCGTATCGGTTTGTCCATTTTCTGATTCTTCGCAGCCATGACGTTTATTTCCGGCCCATTCCTCTCCTACCTTCAATCTTGCCTTGGATGATAAGTTGTAAAATGTTGCATTTGTGATTGCGCATGATATGGCCGAAGTATGTCGCCTATCTTCGTTGTATGTTAGTTAGTAGTTCACGTTCTTTCTGTATCTGAGCTAATATCTCTTCGTATGTAATTCTATCCATCCATGGCGGGTAAAAGTCCACATTTCGAACATCTCAAACCTATTCACGGTGGTAACCTTTACCGTCCACGCTTCCATTCCATACAGCAGTAGCGACCATACGTAATATTGGGTAAATCGTTTTCTAAGGTCTATGTCACATTCACTGTTTGTCAGCACTTGCTACTATTTCATGAAAGCGCTTCGCGCCATTTTTATTCGACTTATTAGTTCTTTATCCCTAAATATTTGAATCTGTTTACCCGTTCTATGGATTCTAAATGTTTCTGGATTCCTTGTTATCACTATGAACTTGGTCTTAGTGATGTTCATATTCCATCTCTTTACTATGTATATTTACTTTATTGACTAAGTATTGGAGGTCTTCAATGTTGTTAGCTGTAATCTCTGCGACTTCCGTGAAACGAAAGTTATTGGTCCATTTTCCATTTACTGGGATGCCCTTATTTATATTTTCCAATTTATCTTGAAAAATTACCCCAAAATTTCAAATTTGATAGCAAGAGAGATAGTATGCTCCATCTACACTTAGTCTAGTTGTTTGGTTTCAATATAAATTATTTCTGCATCTTATATCTTTCTGATCGAAATCCATTCTGATCAGGGTTTCAACTAGTTTGTCATGTCGTGTTCTGTTGCATGCTTTTTCGTAGTCCACGAAACAGATGCATACTAGTCTTCGTTGGTCGTGGACCAACACCTGGGTCGCAGTTAGAGCTTTTTTGGCCTCTACTCCTTTCCTTAACCCAAACTGTGTCTCCCCAATGACGGCTTCACATTTCTTAAACAGTCTTTAAGGAATTTTTATATTATGTGATTCATCAAGTTGATAAGTCTATATTCACTGCACTTTTTTGCATTAGTTTTCTTTGGTAGTGGTGCATTTTTTTAAAATTGTTTGCAATTTCGATACACTTTCGTCATCGATAAGTTTAAATATTTCAACTGATATCTCACTGGTTCAGCTGCTTTGTTATTTTTGGTGGATTTAAAAGCTTGTTTGACCTCCTCCTTCATGATTTCTGGGCCTGTGAGACAGTTTCCAGATTATCCATTATATGTTGCTCTGTTATCGTCAAACAATTCTTCTGTGTAATTTTTCCATGCCCTCTTTCCTTTCTGATGGTTCTGTTACTAATTAGCTTTGACTATTAACCAGTGTTTGTGGTGTTGATTTGCGATGAATTCCTGCTGTCTCGTTTAAATTTTATGTGGGTTGAAGTTATAGTGTATGGTTAGAAGCTTTTCTATTTCTATGCACTATTGATTTTGTCAGTTGTTTTCACTATTCTTATTTTGGACCTTATTTGTTTCATGTAGTCTCCAGTATTCATTTTTGTGTTACTAACTATTAAATATTTTGTTCATTAATCTTATACAGTTGGACAAGCTTTCAGCAATCGTCAATCAGGATATTTTAAGCAATAATGACTGATAAATATTTAAAAAAAATAATAGAACCTATATAAAAATCACAGACGAGTGCATCTTACGACAGGAGAGTAAAAAGCCAAATAATGTAACAATGCAGTTGTAAAAATCAATTGACCCAAAGTGCAACAACAATGCTTTAGAATAATCTGTATAGAGAATAACAACCTGATTTGAGAGTCTCAGAATGTTTACGAAGGGAACAAACTTAATGTGTATAGATAGAAGAGCAAAAGCGACTATAACTCCTTTTCACTAGAAGAAGCATGCAAAATTATGTTTAAGCTGGAGTTTCAAACTTATAAACAAGTGTTAAATATGGCTTGGAACAATGACTACTTTTTTAAATTTGTTGAACAACTTAATTGTAAGGTATTTCTAGGCAGTGCATAGTTGTTTGAGGCTGCCTTTTTGGAAATTTCATATCCTAATGTAGTTAAAGGTACTTATAGTATTTAGTTATTGTACTTGGTGTTTGAAAATTTTGATTTCGTCTTTTAAATTATGCATAATAAGAAAATCGTTAATAGTAGAAAATGTATAGATATTATACCAAACCATAACATTGAATCACAATCCTATATATTTAACATGTTAATTTTAAAAATAAACGTACAGTGCCAACAATTGGCATTATCAAATAATTCAGTATTCTAATACTTGTCGCAGGTGCCAAGCAAATGGGTATTCATAGAACCATTTCCCAGTTATGTCACCCAAAAAAAAGTGTGAAATAAATATATTTGAAGTTATAATTATGTATTTATAAGTTTTACAATAATCAATGCTTAATTTAAATGGAACAGTTATTTTGGATTATGCACGCTAAGTTAATTACCATAATTCTTAAAATGTACTAACCATAAGAATGTGATCCTTGTTTCTGGAAGTAAATAATAAAAGCTAGCACTATAACCAAACTTATTAGTTTTTAACTTTGGTGGGTTATGACTTGACTTGATTGATTTCCGACAGCTCATGTCCATTTTGTCTTCTCGAATAGATAGTTTCCAGGTATTTGTAGGTTACGACTTAACTTGACTGATTGCTCACACTTCATATGTCAGTTTTGTCCTCTCGATTTGGTGAGGTCCAATACACAATTTCTTTTTTATTTTTGTTTTTACATGTTTGGTTTAATTTGTTCTGGTTGTCGCTAAGAGTTCAACAATTGGTTTGTTTTATTAAATTGAGAAATTCACTCCTACTCAGGAGCTCATCATATAAACTTAAGAAAACCTACACAAATGCAAAAACATTTGTTTATATAAAATTATAATAATAGTAGACGTATGTTTTTAAACCTACATGAATACATCAACCTCCTTACGGAAGAAGTTATAAAGTAATATTTCTGTTTCCCGTTAATATTATGTAGAACATTTCTGATGAATAAAGGGTTTGATTAGTTTAATTTTCTTTGGTTGATATTTAGATTTCAACTTAATTAAGTTCGCATCTAAACGAAGTATATTCTATGTAAATTTTGTAATGCGTATGCATCTTTTCATCCAATTTTCTCTGATTGTATTTAATTGTCCTTTTATATGAGTATAAATAAACCCTACAAAGCTTTATAAATGTATCTTCTTCTGTTTGTTGAAGAAACATTTTCAGTTTCGTGTCAAGTATCAACAAGTAATTCGTTGTAGGATTTTGCGTTTTACGTCTTGGGTGATCCAACTTTATCTTGATGGAAAATGAAGACACAATATAAGTTGTGGCTTGAAGTATATTTTCATAGTAATTCAGTACGTAGAGTACGTAGGAGAGTGCAGAGCATTGCTAATAAGGATTCTTATTAATTCCCGACCACGCTATATATACACAAATATATATATATATATATACATATATATATATA
>JAWQRN010000079.1:0-40634 GCA_033557685.1 Sperchopsis tessellata
ATATATCCACTCCCCAAACTTTTATGACAATCACGGAATTGCACTCTTATCTATTGTTTAAAATGTTGATGTATTCAGCTGATACCATCGAACAATGACAGTCCGTAACGAAATTAGGGGAAAATTATCACCTCTTTGTTACAAATAAGCTGGAAAACCGTTATGAATTAACTCATGTGTAAATTCTGTTTTACTACGGTAAATATTTTACACAAAAATAACAATGTTTATTGTTCAACAAAACTGATATAATTCACATCTCATTAAAATTAGTGGCTCATTATGAAGTCGTTAGCTACTGTGTTCGATGTCGAAAAACTTGTATAATACGTATAATTGTAAAGAAACATCCTCTTAGAGAAACCAGACATAGCTTTGTTTTTCTTATAGTTATGAATAAAAAATATTTTTTTAAAGTTTTGTTTCAGAAAAAGATCACCAAGCAAGAATGTGTAACAATAAATTTTAGCGGGCAAACTGCTGAGAGACTTCCCGGCATTTTGGGTGGCAGTCTACCATTTCGGTCAGTTAGGTAAAGAACGATATTATACAATGGATGGTTTACGTCCTTTAACTTATCTGTATTCAAGTAACATTTGAACACAAATTTGGCATATGTGATACACTAGCTCTCATAAAATATTGTTAATTATTCTGATACATGAGAAGTAAAATGACTAAATTGTACCAAATCTTCATCAAGTCTTTAGATGACGTTTAAGGTTTATTATATCGTCATTGGAATAGTCTAAGGGCAGCGTACAGCTTTCGTAGACATTTCACGCACTCTATTGATTGTGAGAATCGAAAGGCGGATGAAAAAACATGCATAATGCTCAAAGGATAATGAAAAAAGGAGAAAGTTCTCGACACAAGGAAGTTAAAACGCGGCCCGAGATGAGGATTGATAGGGAAAGAACGAAGTAAATGAGGTGGTTTTTTTGCACATTGTGTAGTTTAAACAGTTCAGTTTCCCGGCAAGAACACCTAAGGATCAGAATAAATCGCTTGAATTGCACGAGAGAGCTCTCTTGCCGTAGTAATTTATAATGACGGTACATGTAGTCTCTTCTCGCATAAAGACAATATTTAAGCGTAAACTATTCATGTTGTGTAACAGCTATATGAGGCGCTTCTCCCGGGTGAGGGGCCTAGACACATAACTTAAAACACTCCCTGCCTTTGGTCTCTTGTGGCGTATTTATACTCTGCAGTTCCAAACAATTTCATATTTCTTTTTCGCGGCTCATTAAAAATTCCAACTCCCCGGCTGGATACGATCCACCAGCGCCACTGCGGGCAACGGCGGCGGTATTGGAACTACTGTTTATGAGGTCATACCAACCAGCTTCTCGAAAAACGAAGGAAAATACCATTAACGTTTACTCGTTACTGATCATGCCTTTTGGCAATTAAATGTAATAAACTACTTTCAAATTACTTTCTCAGATATCCACAAGAACTCCCGAAAGCATTATCGTTTACAAATGATTTCATAGCAATGATGAGTATGGTCCGTACTGACCGAACAGATTGAATAATAATCTAGAAATGGAGAATGGCACTACTACCCAAAATAAGCACTTTTCGCTAAGAAACAGGTATCCTGACATGTTTTGTATGTTTGAGATACCACTATCCTCTCCTCGAGGTTAGAGTACGCTTTATTGAAGCAGTCTTAAATAAAAAATGTGGCAAGGCTAGAACTTACAAAGTTGGACATTATTTTACTACCATTAACAAGTGGCACCTATGCATACACTTAGTACTGATGGGAGTCAAAATGACAAAGTTAGAGAAAGAGATGAGGTATTGGTAGACCATATGCTTTGTCAATGGGCAGGAATTGAACAAGTCCAATTGCCTGATGTATAACACCTATTTATACACGTAGTATTGTTGGGAGTCAAATAGACAAAGTTAGATAACAAGATATGGTTATTCATAGGAGGATTCTATGCAGGCCACAAGGTTTGTCGGTGGTCCGAAATTGAAAAAGTCCAATTGGCTGATGCATATAAGTCCAGGACTAGGGTGAGTACCATAGTCAGCTAATGTACAGGTCACGTACTAAGAAAAGAGCTACAAAGATGTGGCAATCCAGAGGCCATCCTGAAGAGCTGTGAGGATGAAGAATCAGCAGAAATTTCTGTGTTGCAGCCCAGAACTCCCTCGGCTTCAACTAATCTAGGGGCGAACCAACCTGAGGACGGAGGATGTTAGGAATATTAAGTATTGGGACATTCAGAGAGTAGACTACCAATTATACATAGTCTAAGTGCCCGAAAGGTCAGGGTGCAAGCAGCTCTGTCAGAACCTCATTGTATATAACAATAATGTATACAACTAAACTAATCAAATTCCACACAAGTCGCCAACGTCAACAACAATGTAATATTTAGAATCGAATTGTACCATCAAAACGCATCACCCATATTTTTCTTTTGAAAAGTGTAGTCCTGAATGTGCGTCCTTATTTGGAAATAATTGGAGTCATGTTTCAGACAAAATATTCAGCCAAAATCAATGTACAACATCGTCTACTTGAAACTAACTATAACATTGTCTTTATGACTATTTTATTTTATTTGTGTATACGATATGTAACTTTGACCATTTGGTTGGGGTTTAAAAAACGATGCATGCCTACGTCGGTAACAGTAGTTGCTTCAGGTGTGGGAATCTTTATTCTGGCTGAAAGCCCAGCTATTCCCCCATATCAAATTAAAGTTGATACAGTAAATTATTTTAATGTTGTGTACTTACAATGTTGCACACTTAATTTTAGTATACTTTGCGCACGCACACGCATTTATAAACATCTCAGAATAAATTTTGGATGAGTCGCAAAATCTTTTTGAACTAATAAATTTTATAGAATATTCTATTTTAATAAAAGAAATTATGACTCTACCACATATTTGGAAAAATCAAAGTCTTTGGTGGGTTAAATTTTTATTTGACATCTAAAAGTAAAACTTCAACAATTAAACAGCGCTTTTTGTATTATTACGCCTGAATTTTCATTTTCGTTTTTCAGTTCTTTTTGTCCAAGCACTTTTTTCACTTCTGACAATAAATTATTTTCACTTATCATGATTACCATAAAGACACTATTTCACTACCAGACATTATATATGGTATAACAACATAAGGAATAGTGGAGCAACTTTTACTTTCTTTGCTTTATTAATCGAAATTTTCTTACCGCATTCTGCACTCATTTTTCTGCAAACGCTAATCCTCGTTTCTATAAATTGATCCATGTAATCATCTGTTATTTACATGATTGGGAAAACAAATTATTTCGCCTATTTAATCGTTTCCCAATCTGTCATCAAATTATGATATGTAATTATTTACTCTTTCTGCAATTTCTGGTTGTTCTCGTTCTTATAAGGCATTTTAAAAGAGGTAAAAATTTCAGAAATTATGGTTGTTTGCTTTCGCATAGTCTGTACCTGTCCCGCTTAACACCGTTCAGAATCTTTACAAGTTTTCAGTTTATTTACAGTTATAATTTTTCATTTCGGATTTGAAAATTACACTTTACGTAACTGGATATCGCACCTCCATTTACTAATTTTAGTAACTAACAGAAGTTCTTACTCATGAAAGATCAGAGTAACTGAACCTCTTTGCATCAAATTGATTGCTACTTTGTGTAAGGCCTGTATAAGGTCGATGTACGTGCGGAAGGGGTCGGCCGTTGAAGGCCGCCAAAGACAAGAGAAGATAAGTTTCCACACAAATTCTGCTGGGCGTAGGGGGGCGGCCATGGGTTGGATATGAGACTCCGGAATGTGGATAACATGTAAATATAAAAATGCCTGAGAAGAGCAAATTATATATGAAAAGGAGACCTTTGGGAAGCCCAGAATAGATGCTAACAAGGAACTGATAGACGTAGAAATAATAAAACCGAGGCGAACGAGCCACGGTCGGCGGCAAAGAGGGGCGCCCGGAGTGAGGGGCGGTCGGTGAAAAGAGAGACGAGGGCCGGGAGAACCGCACTGAATAACAAGTAGTCGTGAAAATTAGAGGGAAGGAAATGTACTATATCGAGCGCAACGAATGAAATAAGAAAATGCTGAGGAAACCGCAATGGAAATATATAGTAGGACATGAAGTTACTGCTTATTATGGAGTGGGGCGCTGGGTCATATATAATGCACGCGATACCCAAGTGTGGGCTAGGGAGCAATGCATTAGACTCGCGGTCCTCATTACGCGGTATCTCTCTGGCCCAAGGACGTCAGTTATTAAGCCCAGACGCCTTCCTTCACCCTCCGTACAGCACCGGCATCCGGGCTCAGGTGGCCCTGCGCAATCTCGACCCCCCAAATGTTGGCCCTTCTTTCGTAATTGCATCTCCACCGGTCTAATCGTTACTACAGTATGTACTCACTAACAAAACATTGGGGCATATTGGGGAATACAGGGGAATTAATTATCTGGAAGGTAAGCTCATAACAACATAAGAAAACCTAGCAAAGAAGTATATTTGCAGATTAACCTTCACCCCTCTTATACGGAAGATTTCTTTCACAAACTTCAGAGACGTATGCAGTGAAACACCGTTATATTTTTATTTTATTTTGTTCGTATTTACTTCTTGTCTAATGCCAAATTTAGTCTGTATTGTAGCCAGCTAACGCTTCAGTTTTCAGAGTATTCAATTTAGTATCATCAATTCAAATTAATCATCTTCATTATACACATCAAAATTACTTATTTTGGAGGCACCGTCTTAAATTTTATACTGACAAATTATCACCAATTGGTTTCAATTGGGGTTCGTACCAAAAGCACTTGGGTGTTCTGAACAAAAGAAAAGCCGCATATTTTTATTTTAATACGTCGGAATACGTAGGAATTTTCAGGCAGAAAACTTACCTATGGTGATTTTATTGAAGTTGGAGATTGAAGACATGCACTATTTTTCAATTCCTTCGAAAGGGCCGTTAAAGATTCTTTATACATAGTTTCGTAAGAAAGTTTTTACATATTTCAGAGCGGAATAAACTACGTTCGACTTCAGTTATTGTCCCGAGTGTGATCACAAGTATTTGCAGCAAATTATTTATTTTTCCCAATGTTATTAAAAATTTAACAAAAGCCACCACCACTTACTGGTCTGTGTACTGACTATTGGAATATATAATAATAATGCAAATTCTGTCATACAATGTTATCTATTTAAAATATGATACTCTGCGCATGTCAGCTATAAAACCTTACTAGTAAGTTTACCATAATAATCCATACATTTTTCGGAAAAAAATATAAGAATAACTACCAGGTGATTCGTAAAGGCAAAGAATTCCTTAACATTATTTAAAATTATATCCCATGTTTCCAAAGCAGGAACACGAGCGACAATCTCGTTTGTAATTACTGGGATGTAACTCATTTTGCTCCTGTTGGAAAACCTCTTGATTTACTGCTTTGTTACATCTGTTGGGTCGATTTTCCTTTTTAATAAGTGATTGCATATAATTTCTACGTGGAACATAGCATCAGGCTATATCCTCAGGACAAACTAGTTAATAAAGACAATAAAACAAAGAAAAAATGAGAAAATTTCTCGAACCGAAATGCATGTTGCAATAGATTTATAAGACAATGTGAACGTCAAACGATAAATGGCAACAAGGTGCACTAATTACAGAGGCTGCGTCGCGACTCAGCACAACCAGTGTATTATTCGTACCTTTCACAAAAAGACCCTCTACACTTAAAATTTATTCAGTCACCGTTTCGATGGTAGTCAAATATTGTAGATACCTTAAACTGGTAATCGCAAAATTGTGAATAAATGGAATTTCGTATAAAAGTCCGTAGTTCCATTTTTCATTACTGAAAGAATTGATACCTCATCTATTGCTTTGGCAATTTCTTCATGATATACCTCAAATATATAATCCGAAAAGTCGTTTTGTGTTTCCTTTGAAGAGCCTTTAAAATCTGTTGATTGTAAAGACGATCACTCACATTTCGATATAGTTCGGAAAAAAATGAACAATCAATCAAGGCCACGCAGTGCAAATTCAAAAGCACCCCAGAAGTACTTTTTCACGTAAAAATTCTGTTTGTGCAATTTTATACAATACGCGGAAATAAGTTGCGATTGTATATTTATTTGCTCAAATAAATACTTTTATAGTATTTTTGTAATTAAGGCATCTGACCAAGTGGTAGCAAGCTTTTTGAATATATTACTCATAATTGGAGTTTGGTTTACTGTGTGAGCCAATAGTTAGTAAATAAAGCATACCATCTTTTCAGTTTTGGATATGACTCCGGATTTATCTTTCCATTTCGTCATAGGTACCACACAACAATACCTATGATGATATTATATCATAAATGGTGATCCATGAAAAGTTTAAGACATTAACCTTCTCCCGCAGCTGAATGAACTACCGTGGCATGCACTTCTCAAAAATATCTACGTTGTAAAAACGGCTTTGAAAGCAGACTGAAAGGTCGAATAACACCCCAGTATTCTTGGGTACTACCCTCTCCAACAGTAGTACGACGCTAGTCTTTGAAACAGATACATTAGTACGTAACGGAATTATAATAACCTTTAAATATATATTTTTTAACCCTACTAATTTACCTTTGGTCGAATGAAATAAATCCTTCGGGCACTACCATCTCGAGCGGTAATACGGTGCTATTCTTAAAGGCAGGTGACGCAGTGACATAATGACATTTTATTATACCTACTTCGTTCTTTAAAAATGCTGGCTTTTATTTAAATTTTATTAATTATTCCTACACAATGGGCTCTCCAAAAACAAAAATTATACACCTCCCAGCTAGAATTCACAAAGCTTGTCATCATGATACTACATAGTAAATTAAATTTCTAATTACTAATTGGAAACCAAAAAATTCTCCAAGAAACCTGAAATGTAAAAAGTGAAAAATTGGAATGGTACAAATTAAGAGCTGGAAGGATAGCCATTTACATGGAGTAAGTTTATGTGGGGTGTTTTGTGTGGCGGAAAGAGCAAGTTACTTCTTGGAATGCTGTCTTTTACTTTACAGTTGATTTTACTCCTTCAGCAGTTGGATAGTAAAGCAAATGCAACAAGGCTGTTACACAGTTACACTGCTCGGCAGTGATGAATGTAAGCCGACGAAGAGTAATATTGGGCAAAACGTGCATTATGTTCGGATCACGACTGTCTTCAAGAGGTGCACGGAGTGACGGGTAACGAGTCAGCATCGTCTGGAGGTCGAGACTTCTCTAATGGAGTAAAACTTGAGCTTGCGCTTTCACTGTAAAATAGACTATCTATCAATCTTTTGGTTTCTTGCAATGGCATTATTGAAGGTGTTTGAATACGTTTTCAAATTCTAATTTAGATCTAGGGTGATGGCACTCGGAGAGTTTTATAAAATGGTAGTCATTTGAAAGGTTACAAAGGAAAGTTGATGTGAATAGTAAAACTTGCAAAATGTTGTTGTATTAAATGGCTTAGAATTAAATTTTAGATCTAAGAATTGCATAAATGCAGGTTGATGTAAGCAATTGTGATTAATTAATACCACTGAGGTAAACCAATTCTGCTGAGTGGATGTGTAATAATCAATTCCGTCGGCTCATATTTTGGTCGTTTTAATTACAAATTATGAAGTTTTTATTGAAATTACTTTTGTGGGGTAATAAAAATTACTATGTTGGGTGATAAAGCCCCATCATACCAAGTGATAAACTATTGGCTTTGTGAAATCAGGCTTGACAGACAGACCAATAAACAAGTCACTGGGGCTGGGCGACCTGAAAATTTGCTGATGGCCGCTTGACTCTTAGAAGGATTATGAACATATCAGGTTAGAAGGGAAACTACATTAAACGAATATCTCAGAATAAAAAAAAAACTGCACCATGGATACCAAAACTGTTGCATGTTAATCAAAAGCCTGTACATTTGCTAGAGGCGAAAGCCAATTTGGTCATGCTTCGAATCAGTGACAACAATTTATGACATTAGGTGATACCCCGGGGTTCCATTAAACATATTCAAAATTGAAAAAATAAAACAAACATGATTCCATTGTATCATCACGGTTCGCCCAAATTACATAGGAAAAAATCGGTCCTATATGCAAACCTCGTATGACCTTAGGTAAAGAAGATTTGCCAATAGCAGGTATTCAAAACGAAACGGAAACGAAATAAATAATTTCTATTCGCGGTTTCAACCCTTTTTATTTTATTTTTTAATTGTCTCAATTACACAATATAATACTTTATATTGAATAAAAGATGTTTGAAAAAACAATTGGAATGCACAGATAAATTTACCGACACTGCCGTGTACGTGATTGGAGTGTAAACAGTAAAGTTACCTATCCCGCTTTATAACGCCAAACAGCAAAAAGGTAATAATTCCTTTCCCGTGCAAAATGTGATATTAGAAACAGATTGTGTGTGAATTTAATCGTAAAAATTTGTTGTTTTCTAAGCAGTACATCAATGTATTATTTTGAAATTTGATTTAATTTAATCTTAAGAAAACCATTCAAGTTAATATATTAAAAGCAGACCTGCATCGCAAATTATGGGAAAAAGGAGAAATTTCAATACAAATCGTGTTTTTGTCATTAAGAATGCACTGCTCTTTTAGTACCTAGCTGTACCCTTCGTACGAATACATATTTGATATCTTGTATAAATGCTATAAGGACGTGGATAAGCATATTATACGAGGTATCGCAATGTTTCAATGTTGCAGTTGAATAATCATTAGTTTAATTTTTGCAAATGAGTAACCATTATGTAAATTTTAATATTTACACGAAATAGCTATTTTCCAAAGCGCCTCGGTAGCCATATAGATTGAAGCGTTAGGGGTTGAATCTATGCGACTCCGCGGTGGCTCGAGTTCAATTCCCAGTCTCGGCGTAAAATCGCAGGGAATTATATCGAAAAATACAAGTTATAAAATAATAAAAATTAGCGCTAGGCTAAATGGCATGTGCCGAGGCGAATCAAATTAAAAAAAGCTATTTTCCAATATGTTTAAGAGAATTTATTTTGAAATTAAAATTAATAAAATCTCGTGCAAAGCGTCTAAGTTAATATCTTAAATATAGCAATCAAACATGTATCGAAAATATGAGTGAAAGCCGAAATTGCAGTTGACATCGTGTTTCTGTCATTAGGACGTCAACAGCACTGCACTGTTAGTAATTAGCTGTACCTCAAGTACCAATACATATTTTATTTATTGTATAAATGCTATAGGATCGTGGTCAAACATATTATGAAAGGTATCGCACTGCTATGCTAAAAATTCGGTGTACCCACGTAAGAATACATATGTTTTTGTTTTTGTATAAGTGCTATAATGTCGTGGGTAAGGATATTATGAGTGATATCGCTAAGTTTCCATGTTGTAGAATTATTTTCCACTTCGACGTAGTTGAACTGTATCTTATGAAGCGTTTACTATTAGAGTTTGTAACTTATTTATTCTTCGCTGGTTGACAGATTAAAGAGGGACAGATAAGCATATTATTCACCTGCTGCACTAGCTAGCGGAACGAGTACGAAATATTACTGAAGGTAGTAATAGCGGGAAAAATTTAAATTTAAAATTTAACTTAAAAGTTGCAATTGAATAACCATTTCTTTAATTTTAATATTAATCCACAAGAAATAGCTATTTTCGTATAAGTATAAGAATTTATTGTTTCCTTGGCTGCACATGAATGTATTACTTTGAAATTTGATCTAATCAAATCTCGTGCAAAGCGTTAAGTTAATATATTAAATACAGGAATCAAACATGCATAAAAAATATGGGAACAAGTATAAATGTCATAAAGCTGAAGGAGAGCATATTGTGAGAGATATCACAATTCATTACGTTTTATATGTACATTTTAATACTAATCTACACGATATAGCTATTTTCGTATAAGTATAAGAATTAACGTAATGTTAATTTCATTGCAACCCTGAAATATTTCGATAGCTCTCATAATATGCTTACTCAGGACCTTATAGCATTTATACTAGAAATCAAATATGTATTCGTACGTGGAATACATCTAATAATTATCAGAACAGTGCTGATAACGTTTTAATGACATATTTTTCGGTGCATGTTTGATTTCAGCATTTAATATATTAACTTTGATACTTCGCTCGAGATCTAATTAAATCAAATTTCAAAAATAATAAAATATAGTCGTATTTTTAGTCCTGGCGGGCACGAAGTTATAAATAACACAAATTTTATATGATAATATTAAAATTTGAAAAAATAATTTCGCCGTAAGAACAGCGTATCTCCGGTCTAAAATATGTCGCTCGTAAGTATTAAAACCGGCAAACGGAAACAAGAATGTATGTTCTAATAAACTTATTACAAAAATGATAATCGAGGTATTGTCATATTTAAAAAATGTAGTTATAACCGGTATTAACCGTTATTAAATTTTGGGTCACTAAAACGATAATGTTTGGGTGAGAATGTAAAAAACAAAAACGAAAAATTTTATTTTTATTCCGATCAGAAACGTATGAAACATGTTTCGTCCCTAACCAATAGAATCATTTGTAACCTTTTAATAGCTGTTTCCTCAAAGTTAGTGTTTTGAAAAAAAGGGCTCCACTTTTTGGGAAACTTTTCAACAGAACACTAAAATGGCGAAAAGCATAAAAAAGAAACGAATAGACGTGTGTGTATGCACATTATTTATGTACAGACCTTAATAAAACCATTTATGGAATCTCAAGTTTAAATGATGGTCGAGACTAGTCCGGACGTGAATTTTTTAGCACGCAACTTATGTTTTAGAAATTCCATCTACTGAAATATGGTTTGGGAGCAGAATCGCTGCACAGAGCGGGCCTAGCTGGGATATCTAATACAAAGCTCACGTTCCGAATACATCGAACATGAGCTTTCAGCAGTTGGCCTGTTCCCCGTCTTCTCAACTTTCCGCCATACAGAGACCGTTACGGCTCCCGAGATACAAATTATGCTGATTTGACTGCCGCGAACAACCCTCGCACAGTGAATCGCCTCGGCCTCCTGAACCGCAATAATAGTGAGCCACAACGCATCCTCGATAACTCAATCCGTTATGCACGTAATAGCGCGCCCCAAGTCCTGCCTAGCCCACGTTCATCCGCAACTCCAACGTCCGTTTTACATACATCACTCTTCTTCTTACACAAAGAGAACTTTTCATAAAACAGATTTTTCAAGTATTGTCCCGTACAAAGAAGCCGCTCGCCACTTGATAAGACCGCCGTCGAAGGACCAAAGAGATGAGGATAAATTTCTACACAAAAATATATATAGAGAGTGGGCGTGGGGGATGTGAGCGCCAGGAATGCGAATAACATGTAAATATAAAATTGCAAGAGATCCGGAATTTACCAGTGTACGTTGGTGGATAAATTCCTTTTGATGTTGAAAGTTGGTCATAGAATTTAGATAGCACAACACTAGGTTTATGTTTGCTACGTTTTATTAAAAAAAAACAAAGTAAGTTCTAATTTTTTTTGAATGAACAATATCATGAGGTCGCGAAGCTGTCCGAATTTTTATTATTCCCTCTTTTGTCTTAAGTTAAGTGATATATGTAACCTCACTTCAGTAGTGGTCTTAAATAGAGCATACATAGTGATATTACAATGGCAACTTGCATGTACCCTAATCCTATGTATATATCCAGCATGTAAAATATAGCCCAAAGAGCATCTAGCCCGACTTGCACCTGTAATCCCAAGACCGATGTCTTCTCAAATGGAGATTCGAACACAATTCCGGTAATACCCAAACAAAATAACAAACAAAAAGACATGAGGAAGGGTAAGTACGTATATAAGTCATCTGGGACAGGTACTCTACACAATTTATCCCGAACGTCTGTCTAAACACCTTGTTAAATAAGTCTACGAATAATTCAATTGTCTTCTATACATCAAGATATATGATAACTGCTTTTCATCCGCCTCTGTCCATACTTCCAAAATCTTCATCCGCTTAGCCATCGATTATATGGCTTATTCCTATCAAGTACCATGTCAAAATTATTAATATGTGATATCTCAGTAAATTTGAATTACAATAAAAAATAAAAAAATTAAATTGGAAAGATACAGAATTCCGGAAAACATTAGGTGATGAAATTGATAATCCCAATTTCTGGACTTGGAATAGATAACTATTGTTGTCTGCAAATAATAAATGTTACATATATTGCGAGATATCAACCATAAACACGGTGTTGTCTTTGATGTTGACGTTAATAAATCTTCTTCCAACTATCTATCAATCTAAAATGCTAATCACTAAATACCATATTCTTCAAGGAGAAAAGCATCTCTCACTGCCAGGGTGGTGATAACCATATTTCTTAAACACTATAGTATAAAGCTCGTGGTCTTCCATTACAGAGATTTACCTCCTATTTGAGTGATAGATTTCAGTATATGTCACTGAACAATTCCAGGGCTGTTTTTACGGATTTTGCTGGGAGACTACTCGGTCTCTCTTATTATTATATGTGAATAATTTGAACTGTTGGAAAGAGCTGAGATTACATTGTGGAATATAGATGAGTGGCATATGGTAATATATTGTAGTTAAATATATCTAAGAATTTTTTTTTAAATTATCAGTGATTAGGTTTAAGTCAATATTTTCTGATGGTAGAGTGGAGGAACTGTAGGAAAGAGCTGATATTACATTTCGGAATAATGAGTGGTTTTCTGCAATATATTTTAACTAATTATATCTGGGAAAAAAAGAGCAACGCGTGTATTGTTTCGTCTAGGTAGACTTGAGTGAAGCAGGAATGTATTTTAACTAAATATTGATGCTTCATGACATCTGCATTAACTGTAAGAATGCTTTCAAAAAAGGTATTCAAATACTTTTACTATCTGACTCTCTTTATTCTCGAAAAATATTCGAACAACTTAAAAAGGCATAACTTCTCATACTTTCCTGGTTGGTATATGTGAAACACCTCGTTGACAATTTAATCGTTTTTTATTTTCAGGATTTCCGGGAGATAACCAATCGTCCACTGTTGCAGGGGATATTATCAAATATATTTAGTTCTTAAAATTACTAAGTATAAACTACCATTCAAGCTAAGAAGACTGCTCGATGTAGACTGTCATGTAACGTGCTAAGTATAGATAGATATGTAGCTCTCAAGATTGTTAAACACAAACTGATTTTACCTGCTTGTGCGCCGAATTATATGTAACGGCGAAGCGCCAATGGGGATTCTACTAGGCCCGGCGGAGCGTGTCTTTTACGGAGATTTCGCAGAGGTTCGATAATGCATATTTGCAACAGGATGAAAGGAGAAACCCATTATCCCGATTCAAATTTTCCGGATGTTTATATATTTCAACGAACTCTGTTATTATTCTAGGGAAATAAGTATAAGATTGGGAGAGAATTTATGTCCCTCTCCATCCGCAGTAGAGAGCACAGATCATTATCAAACAGTTTGCTATATATCTATTAGCGGGACATAAATTAGAATCAGGACAAGATAGTCTATTCAAATATATCATATACATGTGGCTTAGTGTACAAAGGCCAGACAAAATTGTCTAAGCCACATGTATATGGTATTCGGATATTCCAGGGGATTGCAGGAAAATTAATATTTCGAATATGAATAAATTATCCTAAAAGCTCAGTAGATTAGATAATTGACTCCTGATAATTTCTATGTTGGGTGGTGTACAGATGTGGCATACCCTATTAGTTTGCGTGGGCTAATAGAAGAAGGGTATTGCCCTAGAAATTTTAAGTTCCATCGTGAAATTGAAGTTTTTGGCAAAAAGAAAAGCCAACACACGGTTGCCTATTGTCGCAAATATACAAACTTAGAATAACACAAAAGCTCGACTTCTACCAATCACAAGAGCTGACTGGGTTTCGTTAACACTACAGCACCATTGACCATCTAGAGTCTATACGATTATTTATCGAAAAAAAAAAAACACAGAATACAATGTCCCTCTTCATTTGGCGTTTGTAGACTACCAGGCATTCAAATCGGTAGAAAGGTGGGCATTTATGAATGCATTAGATAATGAGAGAATAGACTTCAGATATACAAGCGGCATCAAAGACATTTGCGATGGCGCTAGTATGCAGGTCAGCATTGATGATAGTACGACTACTGACAAAATTGAAATAGGAAAAGTTGTCAGACAAGTAGATCCACTGTCTTTGAAACAATTTACTCTTGCTCTAGAAGAAGTATTTAAAAAACTGTCATAGAGGAAAAAGGGCATTAATATTGATAGGTCACATATACTTCACCTAAGGTTTGCAGAAGATATAGTCATGGTCAGCAGCGATGTAGAAGAACTTAAAAGTAAGCTGCAAGAGGACGAACTTGTACATATAGAAAATACTCAAATAGAACTAGTGGGGATATATGTATATTTGGCGACAGCTGACAATGCTAGGAAAGGAAAACTAAGAGGCGGAGGTGTCAAGAAGAATAAAAACGCAAATAGAGTCACTCAAAGAGCCATAGAATGATCAATGCTGCACATAAGCTTGAGGGTCCGAATAAAAACGATGACAGAAAAATAACCAGAGTGATAGATGTAATAGAACGAGTAGCAAATCTAAAACGGAGTTGGGTGGGTCATCTAGCACGACAGTACTAGAAAAAAATGGACGTCAAAAATAGTGCCCTGGAAACCAAGAACAAAGAGAAGCCGCGGTAGACCCCAGAAAAGATAGCTTGACGACATAAAAGAAACTGCTGGTCGTGGTTGGTTCTACAAGGACCAGGATAGAAAAAGGTGGAAACAGATTGGCGAGGAAAATGAAGAACACACGGCTAACTATCGGAAAATCTGAAAATATCTACTGTGGCCGTGGAAGTCTACGTACAGAATTAATTGTTTTTTATATTTTGATGTAGCCAGTTAATCTAGTTTTAGTGTATACCAACGTGTAATTTGTGTGTAATTGTAAGACTTTGTATTTTAATTGGGTATACTTATGAATTATTTACACCCTCTGGCTCTATTAACTACATTTACTATCATTTTACAAAATAAGAGCGATGCGAGTTAAGTTAACTAGATTCCTTAATATATAAAATCTTGTATTGGAAGAATGGCACTCACCCAAAAATACATGTACATGTATTAGGAGATACATCCACTGACCTGATGAATAAAACATATCTGTGTTGCAATGATGAAATATACTTGGTACGGTCCTGAAGAAAAACAGGATTTTTGTGGTATGTCGTTGTATGTGAGTGGTCCTTGAAATATTTCACAGGCAAGATCGATTGTATTAGCGATGTTTTGCAACTTACAAAACCCTGGGAACTAAAAACTCATCGGGAACGAATTCCTCATGGTCCAATACCGTTCCGGGGCTGTGCATTGCATATAAACGACAAGTTAAGTTCTTCTCTCTCTGCCGTTGACGCTCGTTTTTACCGACCATAACTACGACGTGCATACACACCAATATTCTTCTACTTCTTCTCTCCGAACCAGAGAATCCCCATCCTTGTGTACGCGAATACATGTATGTCGGTCCTTCTTTTCACGGCTCATCAATGTTTCATCGCCGTCTCCAGAGCTAACGCGCCGCACTAGTAAAAGATTCAGAGTACCACAGCCACACCTCCGGGTTCGGTCGCAAACATTTTATAAGGGATCATCCCTGATCGTTAATTTTTTATTATACTTGTTCAGGTTTTAATTTCAATACGCGGAAATATCGTCCGTGGGAATGCGAACGGGATGAAATTCGTTCACATTTAGAGTCGCGTTGAATATTTCATAGGTTGGTAGACTTAAGTTTTGTGAAATGTCGTTTTGGACGATGAAAAATTATACAGAGCACGCAAGACGACATTCTCGGACGTTTGCTTTTTAAAAGCTACCGCACAACAAGAGTTTTTATGAAGATTATAGAAACGTCAGTATAAACTTTGACATAACACAAAAAGATATATGGCTGAAGTCAAAATTAAACAGCTAATGTGGGATGATGTATAAGGAATATGGTTAACATTATCCAGGTCCTTTTTTTGTAGCTCTTCTAATTTTGTATTCGACTATATAATTATACCAAAATAATAATATGGCGCAGGAATGCCATATAACTGCTCAATTAATATTTCATGGGTTCAAATGCTTTATGATACTATTTACTCTGCCGAGGAGGACGTTCTTCAAGGATTTCCCACGATCAGTTTACATTGATTATTGGAATCTTAGAAAATTCACGATGCTTATTTGTAGGACCAGGCACAAATTAATACGCCCACAATATTCAAGTCATCTCTTCGTCCTCATTTCGAAGTTATGATCATCTTTTTTAGATAGATATTTGTACTGACAAAACGTAAAAACGTACTATCATATATGTAATATAATATTTAAGTATTATTTTATTTACTGAATATCGGATTTCAGAAAACTGTAACCAATAAGCTCCAAGAAACTTGCCTCTAGTATATTATGGGTAATGGCTGACAATTACGATGGCCATATACAATCAACATCTTAAATGCAATGTAAACAAAGTGATGTCTTAAATCAGGTTTCTTTAGTCTAGTTCTCTCATACTCTATTATCGCGAATCGTAAAGTTCGCTAGCAAAAAGATTGCTATTTTATAGTCGACAAGCAAGACTCGACATAGTGTTAACTCCCACGTAGATCGGTGCTATCCTATCTGCGACTCCATTTACAAGCGGTATTTGTTCAAATGAGGTTGACTTGATCATTTTACAAACCTCCAGTGTTGTTGCACACAGCTCGCCAATACATACAACAGCCTTGTTGGCTATTCCTCTTGTTAGCTTATTTATTGGTTTGTCACCCTCGCCTACTGGTCCTTGCATGTCGCATTCTCGGTTGCATGCATATTTATTTCAATTAGTGGGCAGAGAACGAGTTCGTACTCGGATCGAGTACCTGCTGGTCCGACTACTTTTCCCTTGCAGGTTGCTTAGATAGTCCTTAAAGTTGTATGCAAGGTTAATAAGGAATGGAATTAGAATTAAAAAAATATTTAAAGTGTAGATAGTTTTCTTAAGTTATCTAGTAACGTTGTCTTCAAAAATGTATAATTTCATCTTCAGATCTTGAGTCTAAAACGTAACATATATTAGACAAGCTATACAAAAACCACACATTTACCTGTAATATCACAAAAATCGATGGAAAAACTGAATTAATAGAATATAAAAAAAGATAAATTACCAACCCGAGAAACAAAAAAATAAAAAATAGCATTTATAAATAAAATGAACTAAATAATTCGGAGTAAATATATAAAACAATGTTAAGTTAATACAATAAATAATAAAACATATAATACATAGAAAAAAAGTGTATCAAATACACAAATAAATGAAATGTCATAAAGACAATGGAAGAAATCAAATAAGTTAAGAACAAAATATTTCACTTGTAACTGAATCTTTACCACCTGGTTCAACTCTATCAAATACATGGGCGTCATACTAGACAGCAAAACCACCATTCCACCATCACGTCTGCCAAATCCAATATAAATTGCAATCCCTACTAAAAGCCCTCAACCACATACTAAATAAAATTAAAAAAATAATATGTCCAGCAAAAATTACGAAATTTCACAACAGAAATTTCTTCTAAACGGGATATGTATGTACATATTAAAAATGGAATGAATTTTTATGGGCAGTTTGTGGATTTTAATACTACAACACAGTTGCTAACATCATTTCTTAGTTTGGCATTTGAAAATATGAAAGTATGGAATTCGAACTATTTAAAATGAGAAAATTACAAACATGGATGAAGTAAAGAAAATAAGAAAAATAGTTAATTTTAATATACTATTAGCCGTTAGCATGTACATTATTGTATTACTTCCAGGTCAAAATGTTGATCTAAAACAATAAATATAATAACAATAATTATATTTTACTCAACATTTTGCCCTGGAAGTAATACAATAATTATATACACACACACACACATATATATATATATATATATACACACACAAATATATATATATATATATATATATATATATATATACACATATATATATATATATACATTCTTCCAAACTCTAAACATAAAACACAACTCTCGATGATAGCTTAACACAAAAATCCTATCTCTAACTAACAGAATGCATTGATTGCAGAATGCATTTATTTTTGACTACCTCCAACTGACTGTCAAGTAAAAGGCACACAGTCAAACTTAAGAACCTACACACCTTCAAAATTATAATTGCGGGACCCTATAGCGGTTAGTCATAATAAGCATCTTGAATCACTCATTCACAAAAATACTTCACATTCCTTTTCACTCAAACCCAATTTAAAGATAGACGAAGCAAGTCGTGCTTAAATATGTCACAAAGAAAGAAATCCCAATAGTTCCTCTAATACCTCACTGCTTTCCTCGAATACCTCATTGCGACAGCATCACCAAAATACTTCATTGTACCAATAGCTCTAGAATATTTCACTTAAACAGATTTACCTGAATGTTTCACTATTACAGCAACGCCAGAATAAACAAGCCAGAGATGTTTATAATAATTGTTTTTAAATACTTGTTTTACTTGTTTAAATAGTGGTTGTTATAAATTCCCGAAAGTTATTATTAATTTTACTTTCATTAAATAATCTTGAAAGATTCCACTCGCGAAAAATATATTATTTTGCAAGTAGTTAAACTTTTCAATGGAAACTTTGTTGCCAAATTTCACGAGACCAATTTTATACTAAAATACTCCAAAAGTTTGGCTCTCGAAGTATATTTTTAAGGATTTCGAAACAATGTTTCCATAGAAACGGTAAATTACTTTTTAAAAAATAATCAGCGCTTGAGATGTATTTTACAAAAATCTTTAACAATTTTGTTTAAATTTAACAAAAAAAAAATGAACCCAAGACCAATGTGGTGGATCATCGGTGGGAACATAAGCACTGAAATTAGACAAGTACAAGAGCAGTGGTTTCCAATCTTAGGACATAGAAGTGGTATCCTTTGGAAGGTCAAACATGATGTTAAGAGTTAACTATTACCTGGAAATGTATAAGGGACTATTCAAGAAGGAAGATTATGATGCGTTTAATAGGTTGGAACTACGGATGCTTTGAATGAAAAATAGATCTATAGATCATAAATTTGAACGAATATTTATAAGAAGAGACAGAAAGTTTTCTGCGGTCCTACTCGAGAGTACTGTGGAAGCGGCTAATGCAACAGAGTTGCATATAAGCGCTCCTAAATAACTTGTACATAATCCGCGATATCAGTCGTATTTCTGAACAGCACAAAACAACTTAAAGCCACCATGTAATTATGCTGAACATAATAAATACATTCTTGAACTCATTAACCATATACTTTATAACGCCCGTTGACACAAAGCTCCCGAACTACACCAACAACTCCATTTATTTTGCATGAATGTATACGTGTGTTGCAAGAACGCTGAGAAACACGGGGTCTGGCCCTCCCGTCTTTTGCCAGAGTTTGTCTCCGCTTCTCCGTTTCTGCAGCCGCTTTCGTCTTATCTCTCGCAAGTTCCGCCAAAATTTTGCGATTAAAATTAAAACGGTACCTCACCACGTCCCGCATCATAAATATAAAGCGAAAACACTTTGTCTTCCAACCTCTGGTGAGCTCCACAACACCACAAATCACGTCCCAGATATAACTCCGCAGCAAGTAGAACTAATACCTGACCTCGGAACTATACAATTTTGACCTTAACGTTCTCCTAGAAGGTTAAATTGAGATAACTGAGATTCCTACGATATCGAGGATCTAAAACACCACCCTGCTGTACTCTCAATAAAAACTAGGAATATAAAACGATTTTTGTAATTGCATTAATATAATATGTTTTTTAGATAAGTGATCGACCGTACTAGATAACGTACCGTACGTATTTTATAAAGGAAGTACTTTGTTAAGCAAGTTATATCCAATTTATTCCCTGGGATTAATGCTTTGAAAGTAACCTACTTAACTGAAAACTTTAAAACTGTGAGTAATTTAACAATTTTCAGGAAGATCAGACGGACCTATCGATATAATATGTTGGTGATAGAGAACGCGGAAGAAGACAAATTGTCGATCTTTGAAAATTGTAGACAAAGTACAAAAGATAAGAACGTGCGTTTATGGATTGTCACCTACAAAACTAGTTTCTCATAGTTATCTCTGTTAAACTGCACGAGTAATATTAAGGTTCGCAACAATTTTAAATAAATCCGCATTAGAAATTTCCGCTATAAAAATCATTAAAATTAAATATAGCTACGTCGGTGTGCGACCTGTATAAAGCTTAATTTTACAAAATGTATCAATTGGACTTGACTTTCTACATTCAGGACAAGAAGAAGCAAGACGACATTTAATAATGTGCTTATTCATTTCGAAAGCGGAAAAGCAAAGACTTGTTCAGCCTCCCTCAAGAAGGCAGAGGGGGGCGCGCGCGCAATTGAAAACTAGTTTTCCGCTGCGTTTGCTTATCAATACCGCACTCCTAATGGGATTTCATAAAAGCGGAAACCCTCACAGCGATTCTGTAAATCATTCCGGAAACATAATTACAGAGCAAGCAAAGTCCTCAGAATTAGAAATCTTATTATCTCTCTTCCCGTCTCCACCAAACTGGGCCGAACGAAGGCAAAAGCCGACCGAGCCCAGCAAACTCCAAATACAGTGCGAGAAGCGTGGAAGAATACACCCTTCTCGGAGAGAAAACGGCCACCCTCAAAACGTGCCCAGCCGAACTCTGAGAGCGCCGCATTCCAAAAATAAATGGACACCATTCATCACAGATGCACACGCCGACCCTCTGGTTCCTTCCGTCCGGCAACCGAGCTAGATGAAGCCATACTCCGACCACCTGTCTCTCTATTTATTGGCCGCAGGAATATGAGGAACTCTCTCCTCTGGTTCTGACCACGCGCCACCATATCCGTCCACGATGCTGTCAACCGCAACTATCGATCAAGGAAGCAACTCTATAGACGCGTATTAGATAGAATTGGAGCGTAATGCAATAAGCGGACAGACATTCGATCCATCAGCCCCGGCACTATCAAATTGATTGCCAGTCCAAAATGATTTTCGATCTAAGTATACACACATGCCGTCTAACCACCAGCTTCACTTACCCATTTTCCCCGCGGTTAATATGTTAAAAGTTTCCATTACTGACCTGAAACAAGAAAAAGTACATTAAATACAATTCATATTAGTTTTAAATTAAAGTAATCATACATCATATATTATCAAACTTGTATATTTGTTAATTCTATAGCTTTCCCTCTAGTTCGGGATTATAGGTTATATTTTGGAGCGAACATATAGCAATATCAAAAACCTAAAATCTATAACAATCAATAGAATCAGTTTATTTCCAAGTTAATAAGTATTTTATCAGGTGCCTTTCAACCCTCATAACAGGACAGTACGAAATTTTAAAATGGTAAAGACACTAAAAAAATAAGTGATGATCCTTTTAACATACTTTAGTTTTATAACGCCCATAAGGATTCTTAATCAGTAGCTAAACGACAAAGCCTCATTATTTGAAGTAAACTATTCAAATACTATATAAAAAAGAAACACCTTTGCATATTTATTTAAAAATAATTGTCTTGATGACGAATACATCAAACGAAGGGCAGACTTACGACTCGAAGATATTGGTAGAGTCTGCTTTCTACACCAGCTGTTGAGAAGAGCGGAAGGAACATTTCTTATGAAACACAGAGGACAGGGTACTTTCTTAAATAGTATATATAATTACTCCATTGGAGAATTGAAGGGCTAAAGCAACGAATGGTTGATGTAAATTGAGCTCAATGATATCGGCTACGGTGGAGGAGCTGCCATCCGGGCGCTACCATGAGTCTTATGTTTTTATGTCTGGTAGTAAATGAAAATATTGAGGCGATCCGGATGCAGTGTATAGGCATATATGAACAATTTAAATTATACCCAGTAGAGAAACGTGAAAACTTGTAGAACGCTCTAAATCTCCTGCAGACATGTGTGGGAAAAGTTCTAGAGTGAATCCTAATAAGTTATTATTTGTCTATACGACCAGGAGGTAGCTACAACTGATACTAACAACGACTGTTGCACCACAGGTAAGCAAACACCTTCGGATCGTGCTAGATTAAGCTAGGTAGTTAAACAAATTGGGTATATATTAATTAATATTTTTTCTTTTCTCATCTAATCTCCAACCGCACCTCACCAGGCTATTACATCTCAAAAATGATCAGTTTATAAAAGCTTTATTGATTGGATTTATAATAAAATAAAATCTGTGCTTTGTTATTATTCAAAAAAATGTTCCTTTCAAACATCTGTCTATATCAAATTCTGAAAATAGCCAACATTTACATGCTGAGTATAAGTTGCCCAGACGGCACTCCTCGGATAATAATTATAATAAAATTTTCGAAAAGTTAAAAAACCCTACCACAAACATCAACAGTATCATTGACGTATTGGAGGGTCACCCTTCAAGACGAGGTAAAGGTAATATATTAAAATGTAAGACCTTTGCGAAAATCAATATTGCTTCCAAAATTAGCTTTCGTACCGATCCCTGAGGAACCCACAACAGGAGGTACAATAAATGCCCCTTCAATGATGCCTGTGGCGTATACTGGCCCGCAACAAATACTGAAAATCATTTGATATGTTAGATAACATGTTTTAGAATAGTGATGGATCCTGCGATCCAACTGATGATGAGTCAACCTCTCCGCAAGAGAAATAAATTGAAAAAAGATTTACGCAAGAAACTAGAATACTTCAATAATGGTCTAAAACTATATTAACCGGGGTATTTTTAGCTTAATAAAAGGATATCTTCAGTGAGGCAGAATTTTAATGCCTACGCGAATGAACGTCAACCCTAATAACGATCTCTTTAGTAATTCCCGTTACTCAGTTAGATGGGTTTATTAATCCTGAGAGCACACCTGTCTGGTAGATAACCCACTTCCAGAAATACCTCGCGACCGGGAGATGGCTAGAAATAACGCGATGTACTGCTGACAGGTGTAGGATAACTTCACAGCCTGAGAGGCGTGGGAGGGGGGATTTCCCGCCGGCAGCGCCATTCTGATGTTTTAGATTTACGCATAGGTACGCAACGGACATATTCACATTTGGCTGCATGACTGCGGTCGAATTTATGGAGCGATGTGTTTGCAAATTTTAACACATGCGACAGCCGCACGGGACAATAAACCTCATCAAGGCCACTAATTTTATACTTGAGGGCGTCACAATTATATTTCTGAAATTATTTAAATCCACGACTCCCTCCAAATGCAATTTATGGCGACCCTAAATTTACTGAAAATATATTTCGGAAACGATATATGAAATTCCATGTTTCTTCCTCAATAAATTTGAAAAATAGGTTTGACCTCATCTATTTCCTAATTTTTCACATACTCAAAATAGTTAATGTTGAAGATCTACTGGGTCATTAATGACGGTTGACTCAGTACATTGGTTTCGTTCGCACTTTGTACACTGGATAAATATTGCAATTCAATATAACTGTATATTTCTGCAAGATTAAAGACACCATATATGCTAGGCTCACATCGTACTTCTTACCCCAAGAGCTTGCAAAATATTCATGATGAAGAGAGGATAAGTGTTGTGTGCATACATATATAATAGTGGAATTACTCCTTCCTGGTATTACATAAAGCCAATCAGTCGTAATCTATCTGACAAAGGTGTTGAATTTATTATTTCTGATAAAGTATAATATGACTAAATGTACCCCACCCGCCTTTAATGGCATAAAATCCTATGTATTACTGACGATACTCTATATTCTCGCATATCAATATCGTAGACTCATACACTCACTGGTATTATTTTTATCACAGAATATCAAACAAGAAGACTACACAGTTTTGAACTTTTTAATACTGGAAGCGATAATTGTTTGGTTAGATGTATGCTATATGCAATTGTTAAATTTGAAATATTGAACTAACTACTGTGGTAGAAAAATTATTTTAGACCATCTGAAATTTTATTAAGAAGTATTTCACCTAGATCTTGAGAACAGATTTTCTCCTCTGGAAGATTACAATGATAATGTGATTCATAAATAGGAGAAAAGGCCGAAATCGTAGATGGAGGTGGAGAGAAGTTGAAATTTTCGGATCAAACTTAGATCCTATAAAAGCAACATAGAGATCTCAAACGTAAAGTTAAGACAATAATGCAGAATATAGACACACTCCATTCGATAGAGTAGCATGAAAATTATTAATAGGTGAAACAGAGACTTATTATTAGGAAAAAGCTAATAATTTTACCTAGAACTATACCGAGACGAACGTGACCATATAAACATATCTTCAGATGAGAATCCTAGATAATGAAAAAGCATTTGACCCCATCAGTACATCAACAGTGATACAAGCTTTGCCCAAATTGGCATGGCGTCTATATACGGCGCATTCAAAACATCTATGAAAAAGGCACATATTGTGTTATACCAAGCAACGCAACCATTTGGTATTCAAATAAGTATTATACAAGTGACACCATTTCTCTGCAGTTGTTTAGTGTAGCTCTAAAGTATATTTTACCATTATAATAGGAAAAACAAGGCCAAGTCAGACTAAGGTCAGGGATGATATTGGGACTATAAAGTTGCAAAGGTGGAAATGGACATGACAAAATGGAAGGCGACTAGACTATAGATGGTCCAAGAAATTAACATTGAGGGAACCCAAACACAACGTAAGACCAAGAATACGACCGAACTGTTTCGGAGTTACGTGAATGTGAACGACGCACAATCGTGGCGGCTGAAAGGAATTTGGGAAAGCCTTCGTTCAATAGTGAATGAATAACGATTTATAATGATGATAATAATGGTTGAGACCTAAAAACGGAGACAGAGTTGACGACAGAAAGTAAATTCTTGGGAGTGGTTAGAAAGTATTATGCAGAACTATATGTGAGAGCTGGACGTTAACGGACATGCATATTCAGAAGCCCTAATTAATGCAGAGTACCGATATATGCATGATGGATTTGAAACTTACCGACAGGAAGCACTATACATGGATAAGACGTTAGATTAGGATTAGATGCATATGTGGAAATCGGCAGAACATCTTGGAAGGCTAACACATCATCGATGGTCAAAACGAAAAGTATACTAGTTCCTTTAGTGGGATTTAATTATTTATGATAAAATAAACATTGTCCTGCCAATTCTTATGATGATATATTTATATCAGAATTTAAAAAGACCTATGTAGTACACATTGTTTCGACAAGTCCAACAAGCGTGAAGTCGAAATGATGAATTATCATCTGTGTTCGTGGTAGTGTTGTCAAAATGCCATATTCTAGCGATCGAAGGAATTGGGGCAAGGCTAGAGCTTCACGGGAAAACATAAATCAGAAATCCGGTTATAACTTACATACTGAAATGTACAATTTATTATAAATACAAATTTACAGTTACTAATCTACGCCTTCAAAAAAAAAAACAAAATATTTAGTCATCGGCCTGGTTTGCCATATGTTCTGTCCCAGAACTTTGTTTATTTCTACGATCTAAGTAACCGGAGAAAACAAACGATGGTGTTTATAGTCCTGTCATTGCTGAAGTCAAAAATGTGAGGAGTTTTATGGTAGCATCATAAATAATAATATAATGAGATAAAAAAGAAGACCGAGTCATGAACACCAACCATTATTAAATTTTTTTTATCTCTCTTTTAAAGATACATTGAAGTCTAATCTATCACTGACAAAACACGTACTGGCCAACGTTGCTAATCTAAACAAGCAAAATTATAGAGTGTGCTCATACTTGTGCTGAAACTGCTGGCAAGATTCCTCGTGTTCAAAGAGGTCATCACCGGCATCTATTGTGAATTGGCTGAAGGTTTCTTACTTGTGCACCACTCAAGACTGGGTCTAAGGTGTATTAAGAGGACACTCAAAATAGAGTTATAAAGCCTCTCAGAACTACAATGTTTAATAAGGAGCACTGGGTTTTTAACAAGATTCAGTACCGGCTCATAAGGCATATGTGTGTATCAGTGATACGCCTAAAAACTTTTAATTTGAATTTCTAACAGATTCAGAGCGTCTTTGCACAGATAAATGTTTTATATGAAAAAGCAAAGTAAACTTCCAGTTTTGCTTTTGGCCAAAGGAAATTAAGCAGCTATTTGGGAATAAAAACACATAGGAAAAGATCGACGAGGGCCGCGGGTGTTGAGAGCTTTTAACGCCAAACAAGATTTAAATTTGCTCGTGGGAATGACGACTACTAAGTATACTGACCCGAAGGGATTCGGTGTACTAAGTCAACAAAACAGAAGTAATTGCTCGCAGACAGCACCTCGCACACACATCAGCCACTCACTCTATTACAGCACAGCTCCAGCATCCTTCGTCAGCCTCAGCATCCTGCAGGCTCCAGTGTTGACGTAATCCGCGAACGAAAGACCCGACTGCATTTTTCTCCGCATAATAAGTTTAAATCAACATTCCACTTTGCTCTCAATCAAACATAATTGGCTGCTACTCTACTCCTCTATACGCAGCGGAGCAGAGCCCGTCGGCGCGAATGAGAAAAACAGGTGTTTTCTCTCGCGCCCAAGGCTTTCAATTAAGCCCTCTGTCGCGCCTGATTTCCACCGATAAGCTTATACGTGGCTGCCATTGTTGGATTGAAGTTTTATTGACTTGCAGTTTCATTAAAGCAGTCTTTCTTGCCAGGTTATGTTGTGCAACAAGGCGGCAAGTGTCCAGTCAACCGTTTCGTTGATAGGAATCCTTCATTCAGTAGCGTACTTAGATAGTCTCTAACTTAACTCCAACCAAATTATGGTAACTGAGAGAATATAAAATAATTTTCTAAGCTAATAATACACACACTTCTGAGCACCTACTTTAATTAAATCACCAGATATAAAAAAAAAACTATTTTTAACTTTTGACTCTCATGGTATAAAAACAATGCTAGTTCGTAGACCGCTCAATATTATACAGTTATCTCATCCCCTTTAATAACATCTTCTAAAGGTTTGAGTCGTGAAGTTTACAATATATATATATATATATATATATATATATATATATATATATATATATAATATGTTTTTTTGTCATATTTGAGCTGTAAATAAATCGAAAAGAAACGAATGGTGTTCAGATTATTTTATTTATAGTCTACCGTTTGCTCTTCCACTTAACAAGGTTTTGCATGATTCAAATCAGAACTATATAACGTGAACATACAATTGCAAATTACGAAACAATAAATAACTTACTCAATATGCAGACGAAACGGCACGAAAAAGACATCAACCTGCTATTTCTATGCATTAAGTGAAATAATACAATCTCTTAGCTATTATTCAATTAAATTGCTCCTGTTTCTTGCGTAATGCACTTTAAATAAAAATTAAATGGTGTTGCTTTAACTGTTGACTATTATTGAATTTGATAATGTTAATAACAACTGATACAACTTTGGACCTTAGTTCTCAAAACTAATAGGCAATTTTGAGCATTACCTAACTTATATCAATGGATGAAATTCTCCTAGAAAAATAGTGAATAGCAAGCAACTGATACTATAAGCGAGTTAGTTTACAGCAAGGGGGCCATAAATGGAAATTCGGAAGCCACTATAAATCAGTAAAATTAAAACAATTCAGCCAAGCGGGCGCTAGCAACTGCAATAAAGTAATTTCATAAACAAGCTTGTCCCACTCTTGAACGCAGGAGTGAAAAGAAACTGTTTTCTACGCTGGTAAAAGGGACCAGACGATGTTGAGGGGTTATATTTCCCACTACTCCTCTTTTCCCTGTCGTGAATTTTGGGTCCGTTGATTTATGAGATTTATAAAATATTAAAATGTTGCGTAAAGCGTACTAAATACAACGAATTTAATTATCTTCCAAAATATTCCAAAGGGCGATATTATGAATTAATTTAAAATGTTGCAAATTTCACATAAATAATACTATGCACTCCAACGATAGGTACTTTCTCAAATATACTACTCGCCAAATATAATTATTAAGACATTTCTGTAGAGTCACTACGCCCCTTAGAGTCCAGATCATTATATCCTCCGCTAGACCGCACCATATACTTCAAAGCGATCGGCCCATCAACTACTCTAGAAAGGCACTGGATGCACTAACACATTCCAGTACAATTGTGACCTGCATATACAATATAAACACCGCTACGACAATTAGAGAGCAGTGAAAAACAGTTGCAGTCGCACGGCATTACATATAACCATTATAACAGAGTTGTATTATGTATCAATGTAATCTAAACACTTTACAATAAATACGTTTTAAACTTCTTGAACTGTTATCTGTGAACCCGTGAAAACATAACAGTGATATCAGGTGTGCGGTTTAGGCAAATAAATACTTAATAAACAAATAAATAAATATATAAATTCAGCTAACAGTTAAGAAAGTGTGTGATAAATGGAAACTACGCCAACTAAGAAAATGGTAAATACATTGTAGAAAGCCAAATAACCCATGAAAATTCTATTAATGTTCACTAACATGCTAGAAGAAAGTTCCAGATGGTCTGAAGAAACTTCTAAAATTCTCGAACGCAAGCTTGAAGAAAATTCCAGAAAAACCGAAGATAAAATATACCAGAAGCTTGAAAAAAATTCCAGCAGAAGTAATGTGAATTCCAGAATATTTGAAACAGAAGCTGGTAGAAAATTACAGAAAATTAGAAAGCAAACTTGACGAAAATTCCCGAAGTTGAGAAAGTAAACGGGAGGGAAATTCTCGATTGTTTCAAGAAAATTCTAAAATATTTTGGACAAAAATTTAACAGAGACCGGAAGAAAGTTAAGTATTTGAGGATGATTGAACTTAAAAATAATGATGTGTAAATGAAAGTGCAAGCCCTCAGGAAAGATTATGCACCCTGAAAAGGAGACATCGAGAAACTTGTAAAGAAAGAATTCACAACTTCATTTCAACAGACTGACCAGAAGTTAAAGGTGCCCAATCTGATGGAACATCTTCATGGGCACTCTTTAAGAAGCAATTCGAATATTATGACTGGGATGACAAAGATAAGGTGACTAACCATACCATAGCTTTACAAAGCCAGGCACTGGACGTTCTGCATAATATTTCACAGAGTAGCAGAGGAAAATTTGAAACACTGATACAGGCCCTGCAATCTCTGTTTGGGAATCGCTACTTGAAGCCCAGGTAGCAAGTCCAACTAACGGTACGGAAACGAAAGAGTGGGGATTCATTGAAAGAAAATACAACCGACATCGATAGACTCACCAGGCTTAGCTATAGATCTACAAGAAGATGTCATGTTCATAATCTCAGTAGACATGTTTGTTAATGGCCTTACAGACCCGTAAATATCACTAGCAGTCCAAAATGGCCAGCAACGAATTCAGTGGAAAGCCGCGGGTGCAGCCCTCAAATGTGAAGCTGTACATAATCGATATAGAGAGAAATATATACGAGCAGTGAAAACGGAAGCCGCGCTAGCTCAGGAAACTGAATTGTACGAACCGAGTACATACAAAAGGGACACAGTCGCCGAAAATGTCGAGCGAGAGTAGAGCCCTCTGGAAGGACCAACGAAATTCAAGCACAAAAACCACTAGAGGCCACGTGTTAGTGGATAAAAAAAGAAGACCCCAGAATATCAAGAATACAACACCACGTGAAAAGTCTCGTCACTAATGGTAATAAAATTTTAGTTCATGGAAGAGTGAACACTTGTATAACCCTGGAAAGTTATTCCATATTTCAACACATGATTGTAACGGTCATAGTTGATGAAGCAATCCTCGAGTTGGACTGATGTGGAGGAGAGGCTACTGAGAGATCTAGTTAAGTGCCAAGATGTAAATCCAGTTCGTATCTTGAACACCAATAGGTTTCCTATAAATCTTAAAAAATTGAAAAGTATTGGGAACTCTAGAACCAGTCGTTTCAGTTTCCTGATGTGAAGAGGATGCAATACAAATATATGAGAATATAAGATTATGCAAGGAAATTAAAAGCAATATTGCCGACGATCTAAAGAAATTATCTCGAACAGAAGAAAAACAAGTGAACAACTCTTAAGGAAATCCCAAGAAATATTTACCACCGGAGAGGAAGACTATGGTTGTACCAATGTGGTACAATACAAGATTGACACTGGTAGTGTCACCGCAATTAAGCAGCATCCAAGGCGTTTAAATCTGGCTAAACAAGAGGAAGCTGAAGATTTTCTGAAGAAGATGCAGCAATAGGGCATCATAGAACTTTCCAGTAGTCCTTGGGCCTCACCTGTTGTTTCTGGTTTCCAAGAAATATGGGTATAACAGATTTTGCGTACATTGTAGAAGACTGAACGATGTAACGAAGAATGATTGTTACCATCAGCATAGGAGCTTGGTAGCAACTAGTAATGTAAAGACTACAGTTAAAAGTAATAATGTGGTGTTAAGACTGTTGACCTAAATCATACGTTTTTGTCCTGCCCTAAATACACACAAGTGATCAACTGGTTGACGAGAAAACTTCTAGCATTGAAATTACCAACGCCTACAAATATTATTAGCAATCTGACTTACAATAAAAAACGTATCTTTGACATACTCTTTGAGTTTCGTTGTGCATGTAAAATTGCTTTATAAAGGTAGTACATCCTTCGTAACCTGTGTTGATAGACTATTGTCCATTGGCTATTTAAAATCGGCTTTAAGTATGACCTTGTAGTTTCTAATTAATACTTACCTTAGTTATGACTATGGGCTCTAATTCCGTAAAGTCAATAATAAAAAAAGTAATAATGAATCGACAAATGTGCCAACTTTTGCAGATGTGCTGAAAAAGCAGTATCCATTTCCCAAGAAAGATCAAGCTATTGTATTAGGTGCCTTGGAAGGTACGAAAGCAGCTGATTACATAATTAGAGTAGGAAATAGAGTCAAACAAGAGAGTGAGTGTCTTTTTAGGAAGTAAAGAAATTTTTGAAGACTTTATTTAAAAAATCCCAATGTGAAAAGCAAAGAGAAATTTTTTATCTAATGTATCACCATGTATTCCACATATTATTCTTGAAGAGGCACTGAAGCAAAAACAAATCTGAGAATAGTCTCGCTAATAACTTTTATAAGAGTAGGAATTTACTAGGAATAATATAAGCATCTTTTAAGCTTCCGTAGACACGTTTACATGGTTCTGGAGGAAAACGATTCTCTTCCGGAAACGCTTGTAATCGATTTTAAAAACGAAAAATGCAGGATATTCCTCACAACTGAAGGGATACGGTGTTTAAGTTGTAGAATGGTAGGTCATATTTCCTTACAGTGCCCCCAAATAGAAATAAGAGATAGCAATTTTCCTTCCCTCACAACATTACAGAGAATACATGTACACCTCTAATACTTTTCCACCAAACTTAGAAAATAGTACCAAGTACAGAAGAAACGCAAGGAAAAGTTACCCCCATTCTTCGGCTAAGAAATCAAAAGAAATGAGGTCTTCTTCCACTTCAGATGTGAAAAATAACATTACAATGGCGCATATATGCTACCTAAATCGAGATAAAAATTTACAAAAAAAGAAGAAAAACGAAATTCGTGACCCACCGGAGGCTTTTGAAGCCATAAAATTTATTTTCACCTCTGACCTTTAGTGAATTTAAAGATTTCTTAGCCGATTGCAAAGGTGGAAACCCCGTTAAAATAACGGCGGAAATCACTACCAATATTCCAGAATTAGTCAAGTTAATTCGAACTGTTATCTCGAACGATTGAAAAGTATAAACACAAGGCTGGAAAATGTACTAAATGTGGAACATACCGACGTGCTCTCTTCGAAAAAATCAATTCTAGCTGTTGATTATGACATTTCTGTCATAAATTCATTTAGCCTATTAGTTAATAAAATCATTTTTTAGAAGTATCTGTTAACAATTGAGTTTTAATAATTAAAAATTAAAATATTCTCCAATGGAATACACAGTCGGCAGTAGTAAAACGAAATCATATCGATGACATCTCGGCTGAATTTAACATTCATATTGCTATTACTTCTGAGTCTTGGTATCTACCTAATCACCCTGTTCATGTTAAGTAGCATGACCTCTTTAGACATGATCGTAAATATGCATATGCTGGATGTGCAATATTTATTGATAAAAATCTAAAGTTTGTACCACTGACGCTAAATAACAACTTCAGTAACGACCTTACGATATCTGGGCTAACTATACCCCCGCTTCAAGTATCAGTTGTTTCCGTCTATCGTACAGTGCATACTTTTATGACATGTAATAATTATATCAATCTTATAAAAAAGTTTTTGCTTCATCTAAAAAAGCTAATGCAGGAAATGTAATCGTAAAAGTCTTTGATACGATGGAATGTGTTTTCTTAATGCTAGACTCACTAGACCTGGTGATAATGTTTCTGCTGATTTGACATTTACTTCCCACAATTTGGCTCCAAAAATGGATTGGCGGGTCATGGACGATAATTTTAGTACAGATCATTTCCCAATAAATATGTCACTAGTTTACGGCGGTTCAAATAAAACTACCGTTTATCCAGCCAGAAGGTGAAAAATGGTTCATGAAACACTTCCTTTGTTTCGGGAATGGCTAAGACTCCTCACTTTCCCGAAACAAATTACAGCTCACGAAAAATATTCCTTTTAACAAAATTATAGCAGACAGCAGACCAGACATTTAAAATTAGTAAACCGCCTCCAACATGGTGGGATGACGATTGCATGCAAATTGTGTATGACTAGAAGAAATCGTTAAAACATTATAAATCTAATCGTATCTTAGATAATTTCATTGCTTGCCCAAAATCTATTCCGTTTTCTAGGCGCATAAAAAACGAAGTAACTGGAAAATATTGTGTAATGATTTGAATATGAATAGCCCTACTACGTACATACGGAAGATACTAAAAAAAATTAACAAAACTAAAGTAACAACAAGGCCACAAGATGACACTTAGTTGAGTACGTTTTTTGAATCACTAGTACCGCCGTTTGTTGCTGGCTAGCCAAAGATATATGCCTTTCCGGCTGGGGCCCCTTAAGCGAACTAGCAATAATGCTCCTGGAATGGTGAGGTTACTTTCTCCTCGCATATAAATTTACATCACTTAAAACAAATATTATCGGAAGTTGTTATTACGCTCAATGATTGACTTTTTAGTAATTGTTTCGATATCTCTCTCTTGAAAAGTCATCCGTTCTCTTCTTCTCGCTTCACAAAAAGCTGTCCACACAAACAATACAGTTACATATATTAACATTCCCAGTATGTGTGTCAAATATTTAGGTTTAACAATTGCTAATACGTTAAAGTGGACGTTACACATAACTGGATTATGGCTGCACTCTATATGCTACTGCAAGTAGAGCCAATTTAAAGGGAATTTAGGTTGTGCAAAATAAAGCCCTTCGTTTGTTTCTGGTGAACTCAACACCAATTGGCGTCTTATAGATTGAATACGCCGCTGTTTCTTAGAAGAAATTTTCTTACTTCTAAATTCATTTTAAAACTTCGTTTAATATCTATTAGTCCAAGCCTAGACAAAATTTGTCAACTCTCAATTTTGGATTATATTTCAAATTACTTGTTAAATAAGATATCTCCAGTAGTGTTGGAAACATTCAGAGAGACTGCACATTTTGAAAACCTCCTATACAAAAACATTTCTTTGCCAATAGATTTTTTTCATTTATAAAAACTCCGGAAATCTACTTTCCTCCATATAATGGTATAACTGTTCATGATAAATAGATATTCCTTTACGTTGTAGCCAAGAATAAGAACAGTCATTACATTTACACCGATTGATCAAAATCGGCAGAGGGTTTTGGGTGTGCATTCTATGACTCAGCAAATGAGTATAAGTCCATGTTCAGACTTAACAGTGATTGATCGACTTTTACTGCGGAAGATATCGCTATACTGGAAGCGCTTAGATATGGTTAATTTAGAAGAGCACAACATATCATAATAACAACAGATTCTATGATTGTAATGCAGTCCGTTCGGGCTAGGGAAGATATAAATAAAATTGATCCAGTTATACTTAAAATTGCTATTAAAATTACAGAACTTGAACAAATATACAATTACATTAGCTAAAGTCACACACTGGTATTGAGCCAAACGAAATAATCGACGCCCTGGCAAACTTGCCATAAAATAAGGCATTGAATACGACCAACACCTTACAAAACAAAATATTTTCTCTACTGTAAAACATCGATGTCATTCGTAATCAATGGAATATACACTGGAAAACTATCTATTCAGAAAAGATGACGCAGTATGCCCATATTCACTCTTAGACTGATAATAAGGCTTTGTATATGAATGAGACGATTTGCCTAAAGTTTGGCCATGATCAATATCCGGCGCATTTATACAAACATGGCATCATTGCTTAATGTGCATGTGGTTATGACTTAGCTGATCTGAAACATTTTTTTGTTTTCTTGTTCACATGAGCTTGTTGCAAAATTGATTTCGTATGGTATTATCCTACAAACCAATATAGTATGTCCCTTGAGAACTAATAGTAAAAATATATACAGTTACCTTAACGAATTATTTGTGAAAATAAAATATAGAAAATTCGTTCCTATAAGCCTCGGGACGTGAAGTGAGTATCCCTTGTTTAAATCCTGTAATACCAGTGATCTAATGTAATGTCAGTTTTTATAGTATTGGTTTGAACAAATATATTTGTTTCTGGTTTTGACCTGTTGAATTTTAGTTCCTGTCTTAGTGTAGGCTTATTGGCATTGGTGCCGACAAGTTTTAATTAAAAAAAAAACACATACGGGTAAATTAATGAGAACGTAATCGGGAACGTGGACTACAGCCAATAAAATTCTCCTTTTGGACAAACAACGGGCAAACGATAGGATTGCTTCATCCTTTACTTTTCGATACCGTTAACGAACCCCATTATGTAGTCTCATGATGGCCAGAATAAAATATGAAAATGAGATTTTTATAGCAGTGTCTTCTTGAAAACTCGATAGATATTTGCACAAAGTGAATACAATTGATAAACACAGAAGAATAATATTGAAAAACAACAATAAATATAAGTAAATTATTACAAAATTATATTTAACGAATAACATATAAATTAGTATAACTGATAAACACAGCAAATTAATAACGAAAAAACAACAAAGATTATACTTAAATAAATTAATACAGGGATAATTTTAACAAAGTATAACCTAAAACATTTAACAAATTTATAACTTATTCGAATAAAATAAACATAATAACTTTATAAGACTAATTCGTATTCAATAATTCTTAAATATGGAGGATTGAAATCTCTATTGACGGATATTCTGGTAGTAAAATAATAACAATGTCCAAACTAAACCAAATAGGAACTCTGGTTTATCTCGATATAGGTACATCTCTAAGTGCCACACTCTTATTCCAACTATTTGTCTCACTAATAGGCAATTTTGTCAACAAAGGAAATTTGAAAGGAAATGAATAATTGAATACATGGTTTCTCAATCAGAAGAATTTAGGTGTTTCTGTAAATGAATTTATGTAATGTAATATGCATACTTTACATAACCATTGATCTTCGTTACATCGTTTCTCAACAATTATCCTAAGAGGCTAGTTGTAATGTATTCTGTATTTTACATCAGTATATTCTGTAATAGTTTGGACCACTAAGAAAGTTATTATATAAATCATCAAATACATAAAACAAATGAAATTTATTATAAATGTGTTCGTAGATGGGAGTGACTGTAGCGTTCCTCACTCAGTATTTAGCAAGTCCATAATAAACTTTGCACATAACCATGTAAAATTAATAACTGAAACCTTCATTAACGGTGAATTAAATTATGCAGCATTATTTCAGGGCACTTTCGCGCTCTCCAGTTAACAACTTCATAGCTTTCGTTGTTGCCGTAGAGTTACATTGGCAAGTATTGTTTCGATAATAATTACTACTACACATCTCCTTCTGACTCGCTAGTACATTGCCTGTAGTTGTTACTTAGCTAATGCAGACGAGTTGGTGTCGAGAACATTTCTGAATAATGCATTTAATTTCCTAGAAGAAATTAAACGAACAAAACGAGTCCCAAGTTGTTCTCCCTCGCTATATATAACAGATAGCAACCAGCCATGTTGATTTTATGATTGTGATATTTAAAAATTAAATTAGATTTACTTTTATTTGCATATTGGCAATGAAGTGAATAATAAATAATCTACACTTTCTTTTGATCTCAAAATAAATGCTAAATTTAATAAACTATTTTTTGTTCAAGTAAATCTTATGTAGTGTAGATCATTATAGTCATTGTTACCGTTTGAGCAGTTGCTATGTCATTAAAATTGAAAATGATAGTAAATTAAATTGCTACTAACAAAACATCTTATTAAACTGTTACCGTTACTGGTGTTTCATTTATAAAATAAATGTTCAATTAGGTTGTCCAAGGAAAAACCATTTTTGTACATTTTTTAATTATCCTACTAATTAACACCTGCCGTGGCATGAGTACACATACAGCTGAAGTACGCATTATAAAAAATAAAAAAAAACGATTTTTCATCGGACAAACTTCTTAAACTAAATGTATGACATGTTCTTTGTTGCCTCCAATAATATGTTCATCTTTACTTCTTTTCACTATGTTGTCTATCTTCTCATTTCTTATATCAATCAATCAATCAATTTTTCATATTTAACTTTTATTTGATATCTTTAAAATTGATCCTTAAACTGGTATTATGCTAATGTCTAGATTAAGATAAATTTCATAAACGTATAGCTAATTGAACACATGCTAATAACTATATAATTTAAATTACAAAGAGTCGCTAGGATGCGTGGTTAATTAATCTGTAGCGAATTTATACCTATAATTTTAAATCTCTCTGGAATATATAAACCATCAACGATAACTGACTACTACTTAGAAATTATTGTTATGATATAATAAGATCCGATGATCATTACATGTAAAAACAGCGAATCGATTAAATTTAATAATAATTCATCCATTGTTTATTAATTTAGGATGGAGAAAGTTGTAAATATTGTAATATTCAAATGTACTTAATTTGGTGAGACATGCTATTTTCATAGTACAAATACCTGGAGTCATAAAAATACGAAAATATAAACTTAGGAGAGGGAAGACACACTGTAAAACATGTGTCTCCATACATGATAGATATATGCAGAGTATGTAAGGGCAAGGATCTAAAGTTTTCCAAAAAATGTTGGTTAGCAAAACAATAGACAAAAAACAATTATTTTATTATACACACAGAATATAGGCAAATTTGTAGGCGGTAGTAGGCGGACGTGAATTACACCCAGACTGATATTGAACAATAAGATATGTACAGCGAGCACGAAGACTCTTGACATAATTTTTTATGTTGGATTAAACTACGTGCTTGTTAGTTTGTGTTAAAAGTATGAATATTGTTGCTTTTAAAAGTATATGAGGTATATTTCACTTGTACACTAAATGTTTGGAATTTGGATTTAAGCACACATCGGATTTGTGTTTAGTTAATCTCAAGCTCACGTTTGACTTAACGTATATATTGTTTTAATTCCGTTCGTAGACTTCCATAGTTACAGTAGACATTTTTAGGTTTGTGTAAACTTTTCCTTTTGCCACCGTTTATTCCACTGTTGCAGGGGACTTGAACAAGACTTACTTTTGCTGGATGTAGCTCTTAAAACTGCTAAGTATAAACTGGTATTTGACTCTCAGAAGTTCTAGTCACAGACAGTATATACACACGGTTATCTCCCGGAAAACCTGAAGATATTTAGGGATTGTTTGTCACAATCTAAGATAAAAATATATTGTACTTAAACATTCGTGTAATAAATAGTTACGAACTTTCTTCTACATCAATTTTTAAGGAAAATGTACTTAATTTTCTCTTCATTTTTCAGTATGTAGACCATATAGTTACACAGTACCTGAAGGAAAAAATTGGTTTAACTGTTTTTAATGTTTTCAATCAACCTATTAACTTCACAATTGAACAAGTTCCACGAGCCTTTAGCACCGTAGGCAATATTATCTTGTTAGATTGGTACAGAAAACCCCCTAACACTCACCTAACGGGGCAATAAAATAAAATCATTAAAGACATTTTAGGTACATCTAGTTTCAAATTGTATAATATAACCGAAAAAATAAATGGAATAAAGATTACACTACGATTACAGAACATTAAGAATTAGTGTACGAGTATTTCTAATATATGGATGTGGTGAACAGCTTTTGCTACGAAAATCTTGCTCATCAATACCTAGAGTTAAATAACAGATTATCAGTGATTAAACAGCATTACAAATGAATTTAAGAAGAAAGAAAAACAAGAAAAATTTCTGTATAATTTATCATTAAATATTTAGAAAATGGGTGTTCCCTAAATATACTGTTATATTTTGATACAGGTAATATTTCGTATAAGGTGTAAAATTTGATCACCCAAATCAGATACAGAATAAAATAAATTAGAAAATTATTCAACACTTAAGGGCACTTTTAAACTAGGTATAAAATCAAAGAATAAAATTGTTCTTCTGAAACATTTTATATGGATGGTAGTCAAGTTAATTAATACAATAAATATTTGAGCATTCTTACATTTTTATATTCCTATAAGAAAGAGTTGCAGTAGTGTAGTTTGGGAACATTAAATTTCGAAAAAAACGGTAGTATTTGTAAAGGCGCACCCCACATAGTTGATATAAAATTTAACTCGTAAACAAATGTAACATAAAGTAATGCAGAGCAATATGTTAATATCCATCGAGTCTGCTTTAATTTTTTTTACCAGCAAAACCAACCCAGATTTGAAATTTTTTCACACAAAAAGGTCAATTATCCTAAATCTAAGCCCAAATTTGAAGGCGAAAATTTTATATACAATGCACTTTTTACTCAGTTTAACACCATCATTACAAACAAAAATCTATTGTAAATAGATACTTCTTTGTTTTCTCGACTAAAACTAAAAATATCGCAATAGACCAATTATGTTGGTACAGATGAAAATTTTGTGTTTGTAGCAATCCTAAGTATGTACGTAGAGTGGAAAAGCGAGGATATTTTATAAAAAAGACGCTTCAGAGCATTCATTTAAAAGAAAATATCTATTAGGTCACTAATGAATAATTGCCGTGACAGAAAATGGATCAGCTTAGTACATGCGTTATAATTACTCGGTTTGTGTGCCCCTGCCTTTGCTCAAAAAAAAAAATAGTTTACGAGAGCCATCAGAATCTTTACATTTTACAATATTTAATATAATAATACACTTGCTTCAGTTCAGATAATTGGAAACATGTAACAAGTGCTAGCAAATTAGTAAAATGATTTAGTTTAGATTAAGAGACTGAACCTGACGTTTATAAATACACTTGTTTGTTTCAGTTAATGTAATCAAAAGTTTTCTTCCGCCATCGTCAGTTCTAGCATTCGGGGTGAACATGAATGGTGCTAATATTTCTTAGCTGGAAACGTTATTTACGATCTAACAGAAGTAGTTTAACAGCCACAATCTGCATAGGACAGGGCTAAACAAGAAACACTAGACCCGAGCACGTTATAGTTATTGTTCTCGACGAATGGTGGTCGCAAAAACAGAAACCAAATTACTCTAAATTCAACCGTACATAGTTATGTAGGAACGACAATTGTTATGTTTGAGAATTACTTCAACAAAGATTAGCATTTCAATATAAACAAATTGAAATGGGATTACAGGATTACATTTATATCAATAGTTAACTTGCTTATGTTTGAATATATGTAAAAAAGGAGATATCGTTATCTTCCTTGCACATGTTTGCGGGCTATGTATGTCAACAGATACATCTCAAAATAAATTGTAGTAGAATGTATTGTATACTGTTTCAAAAGTGCAGGACCCTGGCTCATTGACCAAGTGGTTGCATTTTGTATTAGCTTTTCAAGTGCGTTTTGCCATTAACAAACAATATATGCAACTCTGCTAACATACCTAGCCTACCAAGCATGTGCCGCTCGGATAGCGATATATCCTACTTCACCATTAAATTTAGCGACTACAGAAGACTGTTTACATACTTTTGATTCGTTTCTAAGCTGCCCGATATTATTCATACTACGAAAATAACATTGGGCCTAGAACACTATGCTGAGGTGATTATTATGTAAAATGCAAACAGACAGATTCGTACGTATGAATGTTGTTTCCGGGTGGAAACCGTGTAGAGGCTCTGATATGTGCCGACGATTCGTCCACTGTTGCAAGGGACATTTTCAAGGCGAGTGATGTTACTTCAATGAATGAATGCACTGCACTGATTCGTACGGATTGTTTTAAATATCTACTGCTTATATTACATTTGATGTTGTAACCAAATAAAAGCTATTACTCTTATGCCAAAATAGTTCAACTCGTGGAATCAAAGCTTCAAGATGAAGTTTTTAGAAAAAGTAAGGTTAAC